>CAUHTR010001870.1:0-69076 GCA_959609185.1 Schmidtea polychroa | reverse complement strand
ATACTTCTTATTTTACAATGTTATCAATCGGTATAATCATTCTACACACCTTGCTTGGGAAACTTATTAACCATTGACAAATGCATTACCATATATATTACTTGTAAAATACTATATTATTAATATATATTACTATATATATATGCTACTATATATATATATATGCTATATATATATGCTACTTATAAAGTCATAAACCATCGGGAATCATTTAAATGCATTATTTATCTACCAGTTATAAAACCGACTACTCCTGAATAAATATCGTAATTGTATAGTTCATCTACGACTACCACTAAATCCATCATTATACATATAATTTTTACTTATAAATTTTAATGTTATAAATTACCCCTTCTTTTTGTTTAGGATTTATATTCGATTATTTAATATTGCTTAGAAACCCTATTTACATCGGTTATACATCCTAAGTTAACCCCACAATATCCCATATATGATATTACTTGGTTATACTACTCATAAAATGGCCAACCCTCTAGAATCATTATTAAATCTATTATTTATGTATTTATTCCTTATAAAATTTACAAATCAATGAAATTATTATATATACCTCGCTTGTAACACTCGTATATCCTCTATGACTATGAAGAAATATATCACTTATAGAATTTATCAATCCTTTATATCTAGCAATAAATCCATTAATTACATGTACATTGCCTATAAGGTCTATTGATAGCTATTAGTGAATATAATAATTAGATATATACTACTTACAAGGCTTATAAATCATCGATAATTGTTAATCAATAGACCACTCATGCATACGTTACTTATAAAGTCATAAATCTTTCATAACTAGCTATAAGTATATATACACTACTTACAAGGCTTATAAATCATTTATGATTATTAATCAATAGACTACTCATGTATACATTACTTATAAAGTCATAAACCTTTTATAACTATAAATATATATACCCTACTTGCAAGGCTTATCAGTCGATATATCACTTAGGTATGCATCTCTTATTAAAAATTTTAAATCATCAATAATTACTAACCAATACATTTCTTATATATGCATTACTTATAAAGTTTATAAATCCCCTATAACTATATTATCTATATGTTGCTTATAAAGTTTGTAACTCAACTACGACTATTTAGTAAATATATTAGATATATACATGTTACTTACAAAATTTAGGAACATTCCCTATAGCAACTACACCCAATCATTTCCCAATCCCTGGTCGTAGCATGAAAATGAAAAGGTAAAAATTATCTTCCAATTTCCTTTACTCAGGATACAAGCTGCCGAATCGTTGTAGATTTGCACGTATAAATTACAATATCAATATTATAGTACACGGATCAGTTTAACTCGACAGGCATACATTATAATTAGAAAATAAAAACGAAAAGTTAAAGAAAAAATCAGATTTCAACTTCATTTATTTGAAACACAAAGTTACCGGGGCAATTTACACTCAATAACTTCTCCCTAAAGTCCAATCTTCCCAGTTATGGTTGATGGAAGGACACAGAAGGTCCAGTTTATATTTATCCGGTTAGTTTAGATTCCCTTCTAACCATCGGTATCAAAGTAATATATTCTAAAAATTGATATGTGCATAACTTCTGCGACGGTGTGTCCGAATAAATCGTCTTGAAATACAATCGGCTGAAAACAAAACGCTAAAAGTAAATAATAGAAAATCGGTTCAATTACCTGAAATCTTAATGACAGCAAATCTTCATTAGTCAAGGACACATAAACAAAATTTTTTGTTAAAATACTCTTTAAATTTAAAAGGGTTATCCTAAATGAATGATTTAAACAAATGGAAAAGGAAAATTAATATCTTAAATGAATAATTTTAAACCAACAGAAAAGGAAAAATTAATAATGAGAATATAACAATTGAAATTGGTGATCAACGTGATATTTTAACTAAAATTGGTAGTAACCTATAATGAAAATTTTAGAATGTCGAATTTGAGTGATCAGAGTGAAGTGGATCAATGTGAAGCAACGGATGAGCGCCTCCTATCCAGGCACATTTGGCACCACATCCACAGGTGGAGCCAGGGACGGGACCTGGACTGCACAAACTGAGTGATCCGAGAAGGCCCCGAGACAAACGCACTGGTGTGGGTAAAGACCGAGCCGGACAACAATTGGCTCGTCGAGGCCAGAGACCGCACCATGGATGCCATCGCTAGAGCTCAACGTGAACTCCGTCTGATCGAGGCTCAGCTCCGTGCTGTCGAGACCGGTCGACCATTAGAAGAAGTGGACGTGGAGCCGACGCCGGCGAAGAAACGGGGCCGACCCCGCAAGAAGGCTCCCCGAAACTGAGATCTCGGTGATCTCGGGGACGATCTTACCTTTCATTTTGATTTTGGTGATTCATCACGACCCTTTGTTTAATAAACGTATTGTTTTCTTTGTTTCGATATGTCAATCTACATGTTATTATTTTAATAAATTACATTGCGAAAGTTATGCTAATCGAGGCCTTATCATCTTGACTATTCAACTCGACGGAAAATTTATATTCACCCGCAGGCTTTTAGTGTTATATTCCACTCAAATGGGCGTAGTTCTTTGGGTATGGGTACCCGGGTTGCGATTCGTAGGGACCGGCGATTATAAAGAGATAAAAATACGGTAAAAGTCGGTTGATTATATATTTTAATTCAGTGTACAAACTGTTCGAAGGACTCCGGAAGGACAGGGAGCAGGCGCAGCAGCAGGCCGAGCGGCTGCAACTTAGTGTCAATCAGTTTAAGGAACGCTGTCGGAAGATGGAACAGACTTGGATTCGCCCTGAGGTGGCACACAAGTACTTGAGGCAGATTGAACAACTGCAGCTCCAGAGTACTCAAGACAAAACCGAAATACGAGCCCTAAAACTACAGATGCGGGCCATGGAGACGAAATTAAATCAACAGGCCATCGACGAGCATGTCACGACAGCGATCCGGCCCATGGCTATAGAACTAGCCGAAATGTACCCACCCAAGCCCAAGGCCAAGCGAAAACGGCTAGGCCGAGATGGTTGTGAGCGACTCAAACGACTGAGGCTAGCCGAACAAAGGCTAGAAGAAGAGGCAAGACAGTCAGTGCTACTTGACAGTTCATGTACAGGACCGATGGATAGAACTAAAAGTGTAGATAGTTGAAGTTGAATTCTTGTATGTTGAATGATGAAGATGAGTGATGAGATGTGCATGGCGTTTTTGGGAAGACAATAGAAGTAGGGGACCAATGAAATCGGACACAAATCTTCTACCGATAGTCCGTGGACCCAAAGAGTGCTTGACAATTATAGTGCAAGTAGTGCACTCACTTTTTGCGAGTACTCACCCAGTTGACACAGTACCAACGGTGATCGCTCATCGGGTGTCAATTGGCAAATTCAAGCTTGTATTCTGGGTTACGCTGGAAACAGCACGAAAGGGTGAAATGTCTGACCACCTGTAACCCACCAATATATATATATATATATATATATATATATATATATATATATATATATATATATATTGATTTTATTTTTACATTATAGGATGCGTTTATTCAGTGCAAACAGGTGTATAATTAAATTTCAATTGTATACTCATCAATTATGCATACATAATGTTATTAGGCAGATATCATTCATACATCAATTATAGCTTTCCTCGTATAGTTTGGTACACCGTACACATTTTTTATCGTTGTTAAATATTTTTTAAATGTATTTTAAGGCTTAAATTTTGATTTGATAAAGATATGAGATCATTATTTAAGCTCTTTTATTCTACAATTTCTACAATTAGTTTTACAGCTCAAAACGGATACTCTGATGTCTTCACCGGAGTCAATCAGAAAGTGGAATTTTATGTAATCAATTGTTACCGGTATTGTAAATATTTTTCTATGTGACGGTTTTAACTACATTTTTCTTAAAATATATTTTTGTTTCCTTGAAATGTTGATATCCAACTGCAAATATCTCAAATCGTCTCTAGCAAAAGTATGTATTGTTTGACATTGTAGATTGATGTAATTTGTCTTTTAGTCTGTTTGTTTCTGATCGCATAGTAATTATCTATGTTGATCTCCGATTTCTTGGTAGATCCCTTATTATTGTTGTATTTTTATATATTTTTCGCTTGCCTATGCTAATTTACATGAATTTTATTGTTAAAAAAAGTGATAAAGCCTGTTGAATTGATATTGACATTAAATGTAGAAAACTGTGTCAGAGTAGAGTTACATTTCCAGTTACGTTGGTTCTATGGCTTATAAAGTAGTTCGCACTGTCTTATACAAAAAGATGATTTCATATCATCAAGCTTTTCCATTTGAAAGAATTGAGAAATTTCAAATTCTTATGATTTCAGTATTTCTATTTTCCGTATATTGAAGGGAGCTTGTGAGTCAAGCAAAAAAAACGAAATATGTTTGTTCCGAAAATGTAAATAATTTAAAATTTCCTTTTAATTACAACTCCAACTATAAAAAGGCTGTAAAAAATTAACCCGATAATCAAGAAAGATCAAAAATATAAAAATAATAATTATTAGCAGAAATTACATCAGTTATTTTCCTATCATTTTGTTAATCTTTGTCATAATATTTTCAGGGGAAAGAAGAAAAATAACGAAACGACGGGGATAATGGGAAATAGATAGGAAAATGTTATATGAATAAATCACAAATATCCTTGCCAATAGAGTCATAAATATTGAGTCTCATTGAGAAGTTTGACAAAGTCGAGTAATTTATTGGTTGTTGGGTTCAGACTTGGTTGGAAATTATAAAAAAATTGTCTTTTTACTTTTATTCTAATTTAACTATAAGTATAGTATTTTTTATTTTGTAAAACATTTTTTTAAGACTTTAAAAATATTCTACTTATAATATTAATAAGAAATTCATAATTGTCAGAGTTGTCCCTCTCAGTATCCATAATAGAAATAATAACTGAAAAGAAATTTGTTTTCAATTAAAGTCAATGAATATATAATAAAAAGTAATTTAAATTTTCTATAATATTTAAGTTTCCATATAAATGATAATTGTAAAAATTACATCAATCTTTTTTATTACAACCTAGTAAACATTATACTGCCTTTTCCATTCAGTATTACTTAAACAAATTTTCAGACTCAATCTAGACATCAACAATATTCAATTTTCAATATACATAACAATCAAAATTTGAAGAATTTCCCAAAATAACATTTCCACAAATTCCTAACGAATAAGTGAATTACTCTTTCAACTTTGCCAACAATCAATAATAACACAATTTTAATTATTTATTTAAACAAAAATATAAATTATAATGTTCTTCGTAATTATACCGAAATGATAATGTTAACAATAATAAAGAGTTAAATCCAACTCGGTTTTAAAATTCTTCAAATCCGACATAAGTTTATTATTATACATCAAGTTTCTAATTTTCCACAAAACATGCCAACTCACTTATTTAAACAAATTCAAATATCTAACTTAACGTATTAATAACTATTATCACATTTACAAATGTTACAATATTCTAGTTATAAAGTTTATTTTATTGAAAATGTTTGCAATTAATATCGTATGAGTTACTAATAAAAGATAATTTCATTTAGTCTACTTCAAATGAGTTCAATTTATAAAATAAACAATTCAAACTGTCTTAGTTATAGTATCACATAATAAATTATACAATCTGTAGTGCCTCTGACTTTTACGTTATTAAAAATATCAACTTAATAATTAAACTTAAAATATATTAATTAATTAAATTAATTAAAATAATTGTTTAAATATTCTTTTTATTCAAACTCATCATAAATAATTCATGCATCTTTCGACATCTCAATCGTTAACTCTCATCAAAATCAATAAAAAAATATGCCAAACACTCGAGAAGCTGAAATCTTTATTTTCCTAGGTGAGACCTATCTGTTAATGAGCTTGATCATCAACACCATCTATTCAACCAAAGAAATTTTCCTTAGAATACTAATTCACAATTCTAGTGATTCTCATGATAAAGTTAGTTACGAGAGCCGGACTGACCTATCCGTCTTCGATTGCCAAAAGGAGTTAATGATCAAAGTTATTCCAGATAAAGATTCAAATACTTTCACATCGTACGATACTGGAGTCGACATGCCCAAATGCGAGTTCATCAAGAATCTCAGTACAATCGCCAGATCAAGTACCCATGCTTTCATGGAAACATTAACTGCAAATATTTCTATGATCGTATTCAATGAATTTTTCAATAAAAACTTTATACAAATTAGTTTCGGGTTTCTACACAATCCACTAAAATCGAGCGTTCACTGGGAATAATATGTGTTTAAAGTTGAACTTTAATATTTTCTTGAATATTTTTTTCTATATCAAGTTTTAATTGATTCTTGTATAAAAAAAAGAGAATAAGTTCAGTTGCTAAATTGTTTAATTAAATTATTTCGGGTAAAAAATTATCTTATATGAATGATCCCAGTGAAAATTGACAAATGAATATTTTTGGATCTCAAAATTGTGACAAAATAAGGCATTAAAATTCATGATTAATGGTTTCTATGTCGAATAATTCCCATTAAATTATATATAAATATAATATTATATTATTATAAAAACTTATGATTTTCACCTCTAATTTTTTCATTTTCAATTGACATTATATTTATTAAAACATTCTGCCTATGAATCAGTAAAGATTTCATGTTTTTTTCATATTCACGAATTTTCGGCACAGCTTTTTCAAGTGATTATATGAAGAAATCAAAGAATTTGTTCATTATTTATTGTTAAAAGCAAGTTGATATTTGAATTCTGCTTTATCTATATCACAATATATAAACAAATTATATTACTTAATTAAATTGAATATGATTTAATTTAATTATCACTGATTTTGATATGACATAATATTATAAGAACTTTTTTTCAAATTTCACCACTTATTTCTTTTCCATTGACATTATATTGATTAAAGAGCTTGACTATGAATCAGTATATATATATATATATATATATATATATATATATATATATATATATATATATATATATATATATATATATATATATATATATATATATATATATATATATTTACTGATTCATAATCAAGCTCTTTAATAAATACAATTATATAATATAAAAATATATTATAAAATAGTCTAAACACAACATCTTCTATGTGACAATGTATAGCTGGGCCATAACGCTGTTTACAGGTATAAATGAATGAAAATTAATTATTAATTATTGATTAATTTTTACGTAAATGTTTCCACGTGGTTTTCATAAACATTTTGAATATAAAAACAGCATTGTAGAAGAATAGTAAATAGAATAGTCAATATGTAGCACCCAGCAAAAGTCACACATCATCCTTGGATCTCCCAGGCCTTATTAACGATTCTCGATAGACTTCATTGTTTGATAAAATATTTTAATGTGATCAACAGAGACCTTTCTTAGGTCTTCGGGGAAGAATTGAAGATTAATCTTATGGAAATATATTTTGAAAGATATGTTGAACTGAAATAAAACCAAAAATATATAATTATTTAAATGACATAAAACATTGAGTCAAAATACCTAAATATCTGCAAATGCATCTAACAATTCTGCGATAATATCTGTTTAATTATCGGAACGACGCTTCTCCAGGAAGTTCTGATTGAGTAAGTGAAAAACTGAAAGCATCGCTTCTCATTACCTTCTTCAGCTGGAGACTTAGAAATACTCCTTTGAATTTTCTTTCAGATAGTATAGAAAATAGGTTTGTCATTATCTTTATTGGTTTTCCTTCACTAATTGTTTGAAGATTCTCAATTTAAGGTGAAGTTGAAGTAACAAGATATCCACAGGTTAAAAGGTTATTCAAATTTGAGGGAATGTCTTCCAGAAACTCTAGTTGTTCTTGATGACAATTTATTCAGTACGTCGCGACTATTCTATAGGCATAGAAAACCGTAAAACTTAGTATAGCCCTGCTGCATTCCAATTAGGAATTCACACAACTTTTAAATCAACGCCCATCTACATTTTCTAATCTTCATAAATGCGCGCAACGACAAATTGTAACTATTATGTAAATCTGTGAACGTTATATATTTATTTTTTTAAATGTGAAATTAATGTGAAAATAAAATGTCATTCAAATTTTTATTTCATTGCATGTGCGCACTTTTTGTCGTTAAGCGTATTTATCTGCGCGCTTCGGACGGCTCCCAATTATATCTTGAACAATACTCATAAAACTATGCAATTAGAAAAGCCTGACCCACTTACCATTGTTTTAGATGCCATGACTTTGAAATATGAATAAAACACAACAAACGTGTAATTCATTTAAACCAATATAATAACCGTGGATTTAAATAACATTTTACACGATTTACATAATGTCTTTAAATATCTGGGTTCCAGATATTACAAAAATATTAAAAAATATAATAAAAAGTCTTTATTCAACGACTAATATACATATTTACATTTATATAAACATAAAAACTAATAAAAACAGTCTCAATTCATTGCTTTTACATAATTAATATTACTATTATAAAAATTAATAAAAATTTAACATAAATAAAAATTATAAAAAACAATACAAGAACTAAAAAACAGTCTCAATTCAACGACTAAACATAAATAAAAATTAACATAAGTAACGTTATATTAATCACTGATGTAATAATTTTTTATTACGGTTATATCTAATGCACACGAATAAGATTTTTTTGAATTTAATACTAATATATTTTTAATTAAATAAACACTTGTATAAATATCTATTAATTAAAACTATGTAATTTTACATCCTAATCCTAACCACATCACTAGAAAAATGAAACTGCCTTTATTATTTTTATATAAAAAATACAGTGCATCGAAATACGATGAATCACTATTTTCACTGTAGTGTTATCTATGATTGTCTAAAATGCATGATCAAATTCTGCTGATTTTGCTTCATAAAAACCCTTTTACTCATTTTCGTATATAGTTTTATCTAAAAATTAAATGCCATGGGCAAATTTTAATATCATTTTTGGAATCAGCATGTCAAGGTACTATGTTATCATTTATATTCTCTATTTTCTCATGATTATCCTCATCCTTACATGAAATTACACGATCTTTACCAATTAAATGTTTGTTAAGCTTACCTGATTTGACAAGCGATTCGTGTCAATAAGTGATTAAATGCTGTCACACAGCTGCACTGACATTCTCAAAGATAACAGCATGTGAGACATCATCATAAAAAAGATATATGTGCAATGAAACCTCCCAAATCGTCTCCTAGTCCCTTAACTCGTAAACAAAAGTTCTACTAATTCCTTGTCCGTTGTCAATTATATCAATTCTATTCACGAATTGAATGAAATGCTACATTAATCCAAATAGATTTGCATGGATAAATTTTACGGTAAAAATTATTTAATATCCTATATTCTGTCGTGCAGTATTGTAATTACTTTTCACTTTCTGTTCGAATTTCTGTTGTCTGTATTCAGCAAACGTTGTATTCTTTCAAAGGGAGTAGCAGTCAATTTGGGAATACCAGTAGATGTATCTGTTTTGCAGTTATATTCTATTACACGAGGCATAACCGATTCTATTATGTTTTCTGTCTTTTTGACAATATTAAATTTTATCTGCAATATTTTTTAATAGTTCTTCATTCCATTGTCAATTCAGTTGAATGTTTTTTTCAACCACAATAAATTAATTTTTACATTTAACTGGATTAAAACAAGACATTAATAATAATAATAATAATAATAATAATAATAATAATAATAATAATAATAATAATTATAATAATAATAATAATAATAATAATAATAATAATAATAATAATAATAATAATAATAATAATAATAATAATAATAATAATAATAATAATAATAATAATAATAATACATCCATCCATATATAAATACATACATGTATACTTTTGTGTTTCCTTCAATATTCTGTTGCCGAGAATGTCTGAAAGCTCTGCTACGCATGCTGAATAACTAGGATAAATAACGATAATATTGATTAATAAAAGAAATAAAACGTTGAAAACTTTTTATTATTATTAAAAAAACTTGTTATTTAAACAAATATCTTAGGTACTTATTTCCAGCATTTTAATTATTATACATGGTTGCGTCAGGTATTTGAAGTGTCCTCATTGTGAAACGAAGGCTTTTTTATGTTGAAGACAGTTTTATGTTGTTCGTTTATTATAATCGTTATGGTGTTATTCTCTTGGTGGGCTTTTACAATTTTGAAAGGCCCACTGTACCGAGGTTGAAAAGAAGTTGTGCAACCAGACATTATGTGCTAAGAAGATTATTTGGTATTTGGATCTTTACATTTTCTGAAGAACTCAGAATGGTATTAAGATTTTGAAAATAATTTCTAGTTGCTTTGAGGTTGCTATTATTATTATTATTATTATTATTATTATTATTATTATTATTATTATTATTATTATTATTATTATTATTATTATTATTATTATTATTATTATTATTATTATTATTATTATTATTATTATTATTATTATTATTATTATTATTATTATTATTATTATTATTATTATAAATCTTGAAAATTTAATTAACCAATGAAAAGTTCCAATTTTATTTCAATGACATTTGATTGCAGTTTTATGGGTTTCTATTATATTCATAATGTAATTAAATTTTCGGTATTCTACAATTATGTTATTAAAAATTCAAGTGATTTGAAATAAATTGGAGAAAAGAGACAATTCGGCAATGCTGGTGTCAATGTGGAATAAAATGAAATTTCTAGAGATTATCAAAACACAATAAATCAAGAAATAAAATAGAATTTTCTAAGAAATTATCTTTAATTTGTATACAATTGATATATTGTAAACACGTTTTTGTTGTTTAATAACTGGCTAAGTGAATTAATAATGGATTTGAGAAATGTACGAAAACAATTGAAAACAATTTATTGTTTATCAAATAATAGTAAAAAAACAATGGTAAACAATTTTATAACGATATATAATTATTTTGTTTTTATTTTCACTCTGTATATAAACAAATCTAAAATATGTCAAAATTGGGATACATGAAATATTTTATGAATTACAAATTTACCTCACATATGAGCGGGCAGCAAATGAAAAGATAAACACAAATATAATTATCTTAAATCGATTGGGGTTTCCTAGACAATAATCATATCAGTAGGAAATCAGAATTCCCTAAATTGATAGGAATAACAGCAAACTGTTCAGAAAAAAAGAAATTAATTAATTAATGGCCTCTTGGTGACAATTAAATTAAATTGTTTAATAGTTTTTTTCCAGAAAATTATTAGAATGGGAATTGGTTAATGTTGATTGAACCATTCCTAAGGAGCAGCAAATCAATTTGAAATTGCCTTTGTGGTCGAAGCGAAATTTTACAAAACGAGCACTAGTGAAAAGTACTTATTGTTTAAGACAAATTAAAGGAAAAGTTTTGATGAAATTTATACTTGTTTGTAACAGTTTCTCTTTAAGTCAGCAGCCCATAGGCCAAACTATTGATTATAGAGAATAAATTTCAGTTGAAACTACAAAAATTTGGAATTCGGAGATTTAATATTTCTTGTGCAATGTTGATAAATAAATCTATTGTGTTGGATCTTGATGTTTTAATATAAAGGAGACAAGGAGTCAAAATATATAATTCGAGACCTACAGAAATTATTTAATACCCCAGTAGAGATTTGAAATCATTTTGGAATCTGAATCAATTAGTAGAAAATAACAATCATTACAATTTCTAATAAAAAAATGTAGAATAAATTAATCAAAATTATTTTAATATCTGTACTATTCAAGATGTTTGCCCGTCAATAAAAAGCGTGAATAAAGTGTATTTCTTGTGATCAATAAATAAAGTTCTATTTTGTTGGGGTTGGATTGAATTGAAACTATTATTATCCCAAAAGTAATGATGTTATTTCAATCGTCTTTAAAAGCCTCTTTAAATGGCTCTGTCTTCAGTTTTTCGATCCACAAATGTTCTGGTTCCTGAAAAGACCATTCGAGGACACTAAAATGAATATTTTTTAAAGATTTTTTATTATGATTAGTTAGGTACTAAAATACTGTTAAAATAAACATACACTAATGATTAGTGTATGGTTTTTCTTTTTTGCAGTTTTTTATATTCATATTTTAACTTGTATTCGTAAAGAATGAAGGTGCTAATTAAAAATTCTTTTTAAACATGTGAGTATTACCTTTACAACAAATCTTTCACTTTCGTGAAAAATGAAACTTTATTGTGTATTATTTTTAATTTTTATTTTTTTCGATAAAACTTTTTAAAAACTTAAATTGTTTTTAATAAATCAAATATTTTTTTAATGTTTATGCTTTTAAAATTTTAAAACTTCACAGCATGTTTTTGTTTTAATGTTGGAAAAATTCTTTGTTTAATTATTCTGGATTTTGTATATTCTTTTTAATATTTACTAACTGATATCTCATGGAAAACGAAAATATTTACAAATTAAAGATAATTAAATAAAAAATATAATGTATTATTTGAAACAGCCAAGCCTCATTAGGCCCTAGCTTCAACCGGATGTACGTTTGATTCACGTTTTGCCCTTACCTGACATGTGTTGGGAAATTTCTCTACTAATTATTTTTGAAAATTTCAGAAAATTTTTACAAAAACAGTTGAGATTTCTTCTTTCATTCTCAGAGACGAAAATGTTTTTCATTAGAACTTCAACGAAAAATATTCGAAAATAGTTAAAAAAAATAATTTGATTATTATTATTACTATGAGATGTAATCGAACTTTTATTTGATAAACGCGATATTCGGAAGGGAGAATTGTTGATAATCTAAATAGGCTGTAAAATCTGCTTTCGTCAACATTGCTTCCAAAATTCGTAAAATTGTTGGAAATTTAATTTCAATTTTAAATAATCTCGCAATTTTTGTTTAAATTGAATTATCAATATCAGCATTTTTAAATACAGCTGCAAATATTAGGGAAATGTTGGAATTGCATAAAATTAATTAAAATTAATTAATTAAATTTGAAAGGGAAAACCCATTGTATTTCTGGGAAATCATTGGAAATAGGTAACCATTTTTGTAATAAATGTGTATCAAATATTTTTTTATAATTGAAGATCCCTTAAAGATTTTAACCTAAAAAAATCAAAATTAATTAATTATTTAATTATTTAATTAAAAATATTTACCTCATTCATCATTGAGAAACTATAAACAAAAATAGTTTTTTGGCAACTTAAAGATCCAAAGAAAACTTAAAATGGATTTTAATTGAATTTTAATGAATATGAAGAAAGTTTGAATCAAAGAATTAATTTTGATTCCAAAATAATATTTACAATAATACTTAAACAAAACACCCTTTACTATCGTTTTTTGAACCAGAACCTCTAATGCCTGTGATTATTCTGTTCTAGGTCATATTCATATACTGTCTATGACACTATAAAATAAATATAATTTTGATTATGTAAGTTACATGAGTACTAATTGACTTTACGATGTCAGTACTGGATGGACTTGTACATGTACTTCTTTATGAGACGGTGTCCATTAAAGATAAATTAATTATCAAATAGTTTAATATTTTTGAATTGGTATTTGAATGAAAAAGGTCAGGAACCACAAATAGTAATTTTTAGAATTACAATTATTCTAGAGTGGTATGAAAACAAAGTGCTGCGAGGCTTTCCTATTAACGGAGAATGTTTGAAAGCATCAGCTAAGAAGATAGCTATTAGTCTAAACAACAATGTGTTTAAAGCTAGTAATGGCTGGTTGGAGAAATTCCTCAAGAGAAACAATATGTACTTTGAGGGTTTTATCAGGTGAAATCTGCTTCCGTAGAACCATCTGTGCTATCAGATTGGTTTTCGAAAATCCCAGATGTTATTACAAACTATGAAAAGAAGATATCTACAACATAGATGAAACTGCTTTATTCCTATAAAATGTTGCCAGGGAAATCTTTGGGTCGTGCTGGAGAAAAAAACATATGGAAAGTAAAAAATCCAAACAAAGAATAACAATCATGCTTTGTGTTAATATGTTTGGAGAAAAAGAGCCACCGGTCATAATTAATAATCTTTAAGGCCTAGGTGCTTCAAAAACATCGATATGTCTAAAATGGGTGTTGAATGGCATGCAAATAGAAAGGCTTGGATGACCAGTACAATTTTCAAGGAATGGTGTACCAAGTTCAATGAGAAGCTTTTAAAAAAAAAGAGAAGAATCCTGATAGTATTGGATAACGTGTCATTCTAAAATGGATTTAAGCAATATAAAATTTGCATTTCTTCCTGCAAATACTACCAGCAAATCTCAGCCTTTAGACCAAGGTATAATTAGATCTTTCAAGCTGGAATATCAAAAAAAAATGCTCTCTTCATTATTGTCGTTTTATGAAACAACTGCCAATGTAGAAGAGTTGTTGAAAAAAATCAATCTCTCTAATGTTGTTGAGTTTGTAAAGGAGTCTTGGAATACTGTTAAGCCGTCAACAGTTGAGAGCTGTTTTAAAAAATGTGGGTTCTGCTCGGATATCACGGTTAAACCAGATATTATAACTGAGATCGAACAAGACGTAACAGATTTAGCTAAGAAGCTTGATTTCGACTTTGACCTTAGTGAGCTTGACATTTCTCTTGAACAAAACTGTTTTGAGAGTGACTGGGAATCAAATCAAGACTTTGGAATTAATTATTGGTAAAATAAAAATTTAAGATTAATAATAATAATAATAATAATAATAATAATAATAATAATAATAATAATAATAATAATAATAATAATAATAATAATTATATTATTATTATTATTATTATTATTATTATTATTATTATTATTATTATTATATTATTATTATTATTATTTTTAATATTATTATTGTTGTATTTTCATATGTATAATGATCTCGTTGTTCTCAGATCGAAAGCTTGTGATTAAAATGAAGTTCATCGGAAAAGTAGATAACAAGATGCAACTTGAAATATTTATATATTAAATATTTATATTTTAATACTATTCGATTCTGTAAATCCAAATTTAGTAAAATTTTCTTGAATAATTTGAATTTCACAATCTTCACCAAATTGATAATTTGCTGAATTAGTTTTAGAAGTCAAAAAATTATTAATTGATATTTGAAATGATATATTTGGAATGAACAAGTCGTGAATACACGAGAAGCTTTTTATTAATTAAAAATTTTATAATATATAAATAATATTGTTTTTTCATAATTATAAAAAAGCATAAATAAAACTAGCAAAATAAATAAATGGGCAAGTTTTCTGGGAACATGGTTTTGTGTCTTAACTAAATATGCATTCGTTTTAAAAAAGAGTTGTGCAGGATAGTGTTCCATGTGGACTATTTTGGATATTTCTCCAACCTAGAAGCATTTATGGACGTGCACATGATCAGTCATGATTCTGTCGATTTTTTCCACAAAAGCCGTTAGTTTGAGGAAAGAAAGCGCTCGTCTGAAGTTTTGTGACTCGAAAGATTTTGTCAGTTAAGCAAATAAATGAGATTCGAATTTTCTTCCATAATCAATTATTATATTTATGACAATTTTTTACTAATTGTAGAACTCATTGGAAAGGCTTCAAACCATCTATTATTACGATCTAATATGGTCAGCATATTTGTGCATCTGTGTGAAGGTAGAAGTTCTACAATGTCAGGCATTACAGATGGCATAGTGTGTCGTTTATTTTATTTTATTTTATTTTATTTTATTGGCAAATAGAACAGGATTTCCACCATATTTTTACAAATTTACGCATGAAAGGCCAAATGACTTGAGAGTGTAAAAACTCAGAAGAAACTCGAATTCCAGAGTGAATTGTTTTGTGAGTGGTCTTAAACGCTAACAGGTCTAATAGCTTTACCAAATACAGAGCACGGACAACCTAAAAACGTCAAATAAAAAAAATTGTCATTGTGAAAAATAGGAGTTTGAAAAGTTTCAATTAATCTTGCTCAAATTCGTTATTTCTTAGAACCTCTACATCGAAAAATGGTTCAAAGGAAATGTTACAAATTTCGATTCGTGAAAAACAGTCATCTATTATATTATCTGCACTTTCAATGTATTCTATACTTAGATATAAATTTTGAAGATTAATTGATCTTTGTTACCTAAGAGAAGGGTTTTTCATTGACTACGACAATTTTCTTACCAAATTCCAAATGTTTCAAAAAAGACGCTCACTGCAATAATAATAATAATAATAATAATAATAATAATAATAATAATAATAATAATAATAATAATAATAATAATAATAATAATAATAATAATAATAATAATAATAATAATAATAATAATAATAATAATAATAATAATAATAATAATAATAATAATAATAATAATAATAATAATAATAATAATAATAATAATAATAATAATAATAATAATAATAATATTTTTTCCAAATCATTCATAAACATTATCATTATCAATATATTTCCAAATTATTTCTCACAGAATTTATACAAAATGTAAATCATAAAATCCCAGTATTTATATACGAACCTAAAATGAACTTATCATTGACTGGATGCATTTATGCGGTTCGTGGTTATCATTAATTGAAAACAAGTATCCGTTTTCTGGGTGCAAAGTATCGCTGTAAGGATTTGAACAGTAATGAATTTCACAGCAAGGAGATTCGGGATTCATTTTACTATTGTAAGTGGGAATTTTTACTCGGACCGATTGGAATAGTTCAGGAGATTTCGTATATTCCTGTTCAAACTTATTTGAAACATTTAAACCTTTTTTGCCGGTAAATTTTAATTGAAATAGTATGAGATAAATGAATTCTACAATTTCAAACATTCCCACCACACTCAGACCTAACCAAAGACCCATTAGTCCACCGACGTCCGAAATCAATTCTGACAGTGGATATTCGAATTCTTCTTTATAACGATCTCCATACTTGGACGATCTCTTTATCGACAACATCGCGACGTCGTCTCTCATTTCCTTTACGAAATCTCGATTTTTCCAATCTCTGTTGAATAAAGGTTGATAGTTATCTTGAATGAATGTCCGTCGTCTATCATTAAAGGTTCCCGACCACAGTTCAATCCACATTTCCTTTCGTTGTTCAGTTTTGTAGACGACTTCATTGCACTTGACGGGTTTATATTTATTGCATTCGAGTTCTTCAATTTTGTCAAATTGAAATTTCTCTTTGTGCATCTCAAAAACATTAACCATGCAGTTGGCGTTTGATAAAATTTGTTCCTTAGTAAAAATTGATGTATTAAAACAAAGTTTTGGGAAATGGTTTTCGTCCTTGTATATGGGTAAAAACGGACTGTAACATTTGCATTTATTCACGTACAGTTTTTGACTGGCAATCTTCCTGCAGTCTTCGTGATCACCCTCGAAAACATTTGTCGATGTCAATAAAGCATCATAGAGTTCAACTTGATAGATTTCATTGCGACATATTCTCTTATTAGTACTATGGAGATATCGGGTTTGTCTGATGTTTATTTCGTTGTTAAAACCTGGTAAAATTAGCACTTCATCTTTCTGTGGTAAACTATTGTTGTTGGTTATATAAAGGAAAATAGATCTGAAAATGTAGCTTGAGTTTAATATCACATAGCTCGGATAGTTGAACCGAATTACGAACATTACCGAATTTAGATCAACTTTTTTCAGGGTTTTAGACTTATCAATTTGAAAGGTGTGACATGGAATGTTGTTTCGAATCTGTACATATTGAGTGGAGAACAACTGCTTTAAATCATTGCTATTTACTTCCTTTCCAAAATTAGTATACTCTTTTACCAAATATACACCAGCATGCTGAGTAGTATATCCATAAAATAAAACATTACTTTTAAAGTCATCAGAAAGCAACTTCTGAGGATCAGCTGTTGACATTGTCACAGTCATTTCTTCTAACTCATTGTCTGTACTATTGGAATCTTGAATTATTCTAAACAGCCGACTTTTAGATGCTAATAACTTAACGACGTCTTTTGATTTCATTAAAGTACTCTTCCAGTGATCAAAGGCAGAATTGCTTTGATGCAATGGGAAAGGAGCGGCCGGATTGCAAAATGTCAAATCTGGCCACATGAACGGTTCATTATCTACATGATGAGTGATGAGGATTGGATTAGATAAATATCTCTGTAAAATAAAAACAAGATTGAAAAAAAATCCAAAAAAACCCAGAAGAAATAGAAAAAGCCAAAGAATTTTGGAAATTCTACTATTGGCTGTATAGACATGATTTAGACCGTGGATTGTGCTGTGTTTTAACAGTCCGGATAATGTTTTATTATAATTCTCCATTATTAAATCCTTTTCTTTCATCTTTAAAAATTATTAATAAAATTTTTGCATTAATTTCTTGTTATTTTATTTAGAATTTTCTGACCAATCAGAATCATTTAATATTTAATGAATTTTCATTTTATTACAAATATTTAAAATCTTTTCCTATTGTCTTGTTAGTTTAATTTTAATTTTACATATTGTGAAAATATTCTCTTAAATTTCAATGAAAATCTTTGAAAAAAATTTATTCTTGTTTGATAAAAAATATTTTGTAGGGATTACTTCAAAAAAAACTTGAACCTGCAAATTATTTTTGATTTGTGCTTTTGTAATGGCAACAATGTACAATTCACCGCAAAATCTTTAGTAACGATGATGGCAACTTCATTGAGTATTGGTTGTGAGTTTTAAGTTGTGAGAAACTAACAAACAAAATACCACCACTGATACTGACACTGCCAAAATGTTATTAAAGATGATGGTGCTTTTTATTTCAGAATGGATTCAATAGTCTTCGCAACATCAGTTTCTAGTTTTTCTCCTTGATTTTCATCTTTGTTTTTTGCACCGATGTAGGGAAATAATTTGCGAAAACGTGTTACGACCATGAACTATACGAAAGTTCACGGGTTTGCAAAGTAGGGGCTGCTTATTGATTTTGAGAGTGTAATATGTGTTAACGTGAATACATATATATATATTTGCACCCTTTCACGACAATCTATTATATGAATGAAAAATTATATAGAACTTTATTTCAAGAATAATATTCCAAAAGTAATTGCGATCAAATTAATTGGATCGAATGGAAGGAAGAAGTGTCTTGCGATAAGGCTGGACTCCTCGCAAATTTATGTTATCTATAAAAAATTTAATATATTCAGAAAAAATTTCAAATAATAAGATATGTAATATTATTTTTATTAAATAGTTAAACATAAATGGCAACGATTTAATTAAAAGAAATCGCCAATCAAACATTCATTTCACGATATATTTCGACATTTTTCATGTCATCATCAGGTAGGATATAATAACTATAGAAATTAAGGATTTTTAAACAAATTTATTAATTGTATTAATTATTAATTATACATAAATTTTTTAATAAAGACATTTCTATTCTTTTAAAAATTATAATTCAAATAATATATTATTTTTTAAATTTTAAAATATTACAATTTAATTTAGTAATTTATTAATTATTTAATTTAAGAACAACAATCCGTACATACAATATACAAAAAATTATTTAAAAACATTTTAAACACAAGTATTCACTGCGTTCTGCACATTAATTTTCGGATTCAATGACTTTATCAATAACGCCTCACAAATTACACGTTCCCAATAATCATCGAAAATTTTTAATAAAATTTTAAAATCAGAAATAATAATAATAAAAATAATAATAATAATAATAATAATAATAATAATAATAATAATAATAATAATAATAATAATAATAATAATAATAATAATAATAATAATAATAATAATAATAATAATAATAATAATAATAATGGGAATAGCTAATCTATTATTTAATGCAATAAAACAAAAGCTCGTGAATAATTATGTAAAAATGTAAATGAATATCCAAATTCACCTGCTATATAGAATAGTGCTGTAATAGTGAGCATTTGCAGACTCATTGTTTTCTCCTTTTTGAACGGCGATTTTCTCCATGTGAAATAGTATTAATAATTAATTCTTTTATAATTTGTTAACAAAAAAAATGTTCAAATTAAAATTCTCATCAAATAAATTGATTAAGAAAAATGAGAAGATTTTATCGCGTCTGAAAACAATTTCAGGAAAAAAATTGAATTGAAAAAATTAAGAATAAATAAATTCAACATCCGGTTATGGGAATTGAATAAATCAGATATTTATATTTGATATTACTGATATCGTAAAACAAGAAGTTACAATCAATTCGATTAAGAAAAATTTGACCAGTATTTTTATGACTTCTCTACGGTTTTTCTTTGAATTTAGTGAATAAAATGATGTCAATATATTTATGTTATTTAATATTTTTATTTATTATTTTTGGATTTTATTTTACCATCGCGATGGTAATATTAAATCTTTCCTGGTCATTGATGTTATTATTATGTTGGTAATCACGGATCAAGTTTATTTATATTATAAATTTTTTAATATAAATTATAATATTATTAAATATATTATGCATTTAACAAAAATCTCTGGAATATAAATCCCTTTAAGCATGGCACTGAAATCTGTCCAGTGAATCTATCTAATCTAAATACAATGTTTAGGATTAATAAATTTTGGAATAAAATAAAGTTGAGATATATCCTCCTTATGATTTGGTTAAATTCTGCTTTCCTTATCGTGAAAAATGTCCTTGGCTCAAGCTGCAAAAAGTTTGTAGAAGCAAATTTGCTTTAATATAACAAATTATTATATCATTATTAATAATGCGATGTAACTAATAATAATAATAATAATAATAATAATAATAATAATAATAATAATAATAATAATAATAATAATAATAATAATAATAATAATAATAATAATAATAATAATAATAATAATAATAATAATAATAATAATAATAATAATAATAATAATAATAATAATAATAATAATAATAATAATAATAATAATAATAATAATAATAATAATAATAATAATAATAATAATAATAATAATAAATTTAATAATAATAATAATCTACTAATAAAATATAGATAAACCTCAATAATTAGAACATTTCTTTAGCTTTTAAACGTTAAGTTAAAAAATTGATTAAACTTATAATGAAATCATTAACGCAAGTGATATAAAAATAAAAAATCATTAACAGTAAATAAATTCTGGATTCACAGTGAAACAGAAAATGTTAACATTGAAACTGAAGCGTGACCTAAATTCAATCAATTAATTGCAGAGTGGAAGTTAACTGGCACTGGAATTATATTTAATAATATTATTAATTAATAATTTGTGAATGACATCCAGATTTGACACCGAATTATTTTTCGAAACATTTTAGATTAATAGAAATATTTTGGTGAAAGACTAATCTGGTATTGGATTTTATAGTTTTATTTATAATAATTATTATCATTATTACACCAATCCCTTGCTTTACAAAGTCTCTTTTTACAAAGTTTCGCTATAACGTAATTTAGAAAAAATATTCAGTCTCTGTTTACGAAAAAAATTCTTGGTTTATAATACCGATAATTAAAATAAAAATTCGCTTAACGAAATTTCGATTTACGTTCAATTTTTTGGGAAAGAATGAATTCGTTAAGCGAGGGATTGGTATATTATTATTATTATTATTATTATTATTATTATTATTATTATTATTATTATTATTATTATTATTATTATTATTATTATTATTATTATTATTATTATTATTATTATTATTATTATTATTATTATTATTATTATTATTATTATTATTATTATTACCAAAGGTTAATTGTTAAATTAATATTCTTTCATATAATTTTCAAATTTAATTTTAATTCTAATAATAATTTTAGCTTTCTTCTCTAATTTAAGATTTATTTACACTTTCTTCATTCAATGAAAGAAAATCGAATCAAAATGTTTTGGGGGACAAATAGCATATTTACTAAGAGAAAATTCTCCAATTTAAAGTCTAAATAAGCAGAAATCCGTAAAATTAGAATTACTGATAAATTATTACCGAAGCAATTAAAATCAGATTAGAAATAATTTTGTACAATTTCTTACAGTATCTGCATTAATCACTCCCAAAGAAAAGATGAAAAACTTGGACTTTTAATAAAGAATTATTAGATAAACTTGGCACCGATATAATTAAGATTATTTTTTATGTAAGTTGGAATGTTACAAAAAAAATTATTTTAATATTAATTTTGTTACATTTTTCAAATTTGCCTAGCCTTATTTAAATTAATATCTTTTTTTATAAAAAATCCAAATAAAATGAT
Source organism: Schmidtea polychroa (assembly GCA_959609185.1). Taxonomy (NCBI): domain Eukaryota; kingdom Metazoa; phylum Platyhelminthes; order Tricladida; family Dugesiidae; genus Schmidtea; species Schmidtea polychroa. The sequence goes on along the minus strand of CAUHTR010001870.1, from coordinate 46,739 downwards.
TTTTGAAAATTGGGATTTCTACTGAATTGTGTATTAAAAATAAAAAATTTAAAAAAAAAGATTTAATTAAATTTTATATAAAATTTTACTAAACATAATTTATAAATACTTATAAAATAAGATAAATCCAAAAATGACATATCAAATTGATTGGTTCTCATTTATTAATCATGAAAATCAAATTTTATTTTTAAGAGAAAAGAAAAAAAAATTATCAAGACTTTGAGGATCTTTTTTATTGAATTTCTATCAGCAGGGAAAAGAAAATACGAATTGAGAAATTAATAATTAACGAATTCTTAATTGACAGTTCGTTACTGTTTCTATTTATTCCGATAAATGTTAATTTCCATAGTTCATTTAATTTAATTGCCTCTGAGAAATGGCATTAAACGCTGCGGAGGTTGAGAAGGATATCTTTATTGTCATCATCTGTTTATCAAATGGTCGCTATTTTACGTAATTAGTTTTAAAATTTCACTTTGTTATTAAAATGGATGTTTATTAGATTTTAGAACAATACTGTTGAGGTTGTAAAAGTAAATTATTAAATTATGTCAAATTGAACAGTTCCGAATAAAAATAAAACCGAAATTGAACGAAAAAGAATGTCGGTCAAGCAGAGAAGTAATGGCAAAGAAAGATATGACAAAAACAGAACTATAAAAGGGTAGAATCAGAGACGAAATGGAAAAATGCGCAAACCTGAGGAAGTGGAATAAAGTGAAAGGTTATCGAAATTGAAGCTGGACACTGGAAAGGTTAATTAGGGAATGTTGAAGAAGACAGTGAGCAAGAAATTGTTAGAAAATATTTAGAAAGGGTCGAAAAACACGGAAATATGGAAAAACACAAACTATTAATTAATTAATTGCCTAATGGAAAACCCGAGCTAATGGAGAATCCGAGCGATGAAGAAAACCCGAGCGCGGCAATTAGGGAGAATAAACAAACTGGGAATTTAAAGAACAATTAGTTAAACAGTCTGGTAAACGATGGTAACTACAAGAAGGGCAATATCAAAAATGGGTCAACTGAAATATCTAATTAGAGAACGATAACTAAAGAAGTCAAAACCAATTAGGTTAAAAATGGAGCAATTACAACGATTATGGGAGTATATAAGGAAACTCCAAATTCAGATAATCGGCAGTAGCCTCAGGTAGGGAAGAAGAAACTAACAATAGGATTTTGAGGGACAAAGCTAAGAACCAAAAGGGAATTTTAAGAGGAACTGAAGAGTTAGAAAAAGGAGTATTAAAGGAGTTCGGATCAGAGAGCTGAATCAAACAAAATAATGAAACTTATTTTTAAATCGCACAAGGTCGAGATTCCAGGGCGAGGTTCGATCGGAAATTGTGAGCAAAATCGTGGTTAACTAAAGGTTTTAATTATTTAATGAGAATTGTAAATTTGAAACAAATATACGTTGGGAGTTTGTGTTTGTCAATTTTGGGACACGTGTAGTCAGAGTTACCGACGGTCGAATTTTTAGTATCATAAAACCCAACAATATAAATAAAACTGTTTAGTTTTTTATTTTATTTATACGCTCATTTGCATAGAATAAAAACTTCTGTAATATAAAGCAAATCAATAAATTTCTACAGAAAAGTGCAATCGATAGTAACTAAACACTAATTGGCAACTGATTAGTTTCTAAATGACATTAATTTAGCTTTTCATAATATAAATAAAAAATAATACACACAAACATTTTAATAATAAAAATTACACATAGTTGGACATTAAATAAGTCCAAAATTTTCCAGCTCAAGAAATTCATAAAAATATGTAAGTTTCTCATTAAACTTTAGTTATTTTATAAAACCTTTATATAGAATAACCATTGCTTACAAAAAGGGTCATTGACGCTATGTAAGACGGCCATGATTATTATGAAGTATGCCATATTCTTGGAATTAAAAGGAAAAAAGTAACAAGTATCATAATAAAATATAAAAGAACTGGAATTTTATCGAGAGGAACAAAAGGACGCAATCGGTCAACAATAATTACACCAATTATTGGACAGAAATTACTAGACTATGTCGAAAGAAATTATTATGCCACATGGAATCAGATGAAATTGTTTATAGAAAAAAATAAAAATGTTGAAATAACAATTTCAAGATATTTGAATAATCATTTATTAACTTCCAAAAGGATCAGACATTGTGTGGAAGAAAGGAATTCAGATAGAATATTGGACCTTCGGCAAACATATGTTACATGTCTGTTTGAAGAAGGTTGAAGCAGTAAATCTATTTATATAGATGAATGTTCTTTCAATACATGGATGAACAAGATATTCGGTAGATCACGAATAGGAAATCGAATCCTATAGCAATGTTCCAACAAATCGAGGTTCCAATATTTCTTTTGTTTTGGCAATTTACAAAGATAGGCCAATCCATTCAAAAATTATTTTTAACTCTTTCAAGAAAGAAACGTATCAGTCGTTTATAACTGAATTGACTATGAAACTGGATGGCACACTATTCAGTTTGATCTACGATAATGCATCCATTCATAATAATATAACTTCATTTAATAAAAGAATCGAAAATTTGTCTCCTTATAGCCGATTTTTGAACCCCATCGAAAGTGTTTTGCAAAATTAAAAATGGAGTAAGAACTAAAGTTTCATCAGCTCATGGATTTAGCAGAATGAGCTTCAATGACCGATTTACTGCAATATCCCAATCAGTTTAACGAGGAACTTCGAAGAGCAGATTATATTAATTTAAAAATTTACTATAATCATATTAAAAGATTCTTCTCTAAATGCTTGAAGAAACAAGATATTTTAGATGAACTGTGAATGATTTTATGTATATTTAAATAAATATATCTTACTTTTTTATCATAGATTTAACATCAAAACTTATATTAATACTAAAACCAAAACAAAGCTCAATTGACTTATCTTATTGAAAATATCAATAAAACCTTTATAAATTGCCATTTGGTGTAATAATTGCCAAAATGAGGATAGAAAATTTTAATGTGAGAAAAATAATTACCTGCACACAGACAAAGTTAACAAAATTTCTATAATATACACATTTAAACAATAAATTGTACCATAATTTTAAATTTTAAAGGGAAATTTTGAATAGAAAATTAGGTCATAAAAATAGAGAATTAAAATATTCTGAATTTACAAATAATTTCGGTTAAAAATTCTCAAAAAAGTCATTCTGTATATAATAACTATAATAGTTAATGTTATTATTATAGTTTTATTTTTTATAGTTTTAGTTTTATTTTCTATTAAAAATGAAAACTTTGATATGAATATTTTTGTTTAAATTTGTAATTTTAATAATCGAGAATTTAAAATAATCTTATTTCCATTTATCAATCCCTCCACGTTCCTTTACTCCCAGAGCCGTCTCATGAAGATACCTAAATAATAAAATAAAGAATTATTGAAACGAATAAAATGATTTGGGGCAAATAGTTTTCAAATATTCTATTGATCCTTAGATTGTTCGAATTTCACTTATTAATATTTCAATTAACATTATTAAATTAATAAATATTTTTATTATCTGACATTTTTATTATCAGCAACATTTATTGATAAACACAATCAATTACCAATTTACAGCGACATTAATAACTCAATATTACACGAATGACCTGAATGCTTATTGCAACTCTTCGGGAGTGTTATGTTCACTATTTTTAATATTTTATGATTGGTGTTCTGTAAATGAAGATCGAGTTTTGACCTTATCATCTTTATTTTTATTACCTTAACACATTATAGTCATGATTTTTTGTGTTTATTTTTATTTTATTATTACTATTTTATTACTGTTGTTGCGCAAAAACTGAATTTTGGTCGCGTAGCAGTATCATGATCGGAATGCGTCGGAAAATAGAACGTACACACACCATATATAATATTGAAAATAAAAACACGTAAAACATCATGTAAGGACCATCAAAATAAATTACACAACACCAAAATGATAAAACACAAAAATAAAAGAAAACAAGAGCAAGAAGTATTGCACGAAAAAACTCAAACAAAGCATTGATAAATCATGGTCGCCAAAAGAAAACTAGTTGAAGTTAAGTTAATTATAAAAATTTAGAAATTAAATTACTAAACTTCGATAATTTCAAACAATATGGTATCAAAAATGAGTACATCAATATTTAGAATACTACTGGTAATAATAAATGTATTGATTATTTTTGATATTTTAATTGTTAAATTAATAAATATTTTTATTATCTACAGTAAGAAACAAAATTAAAAAAAATAGTTTAAATTTTAATAAAAAGTTTTAATATAAAAATTAGTAAAAAGTTTTAAAAAATTAGTAAAAGTTAAGTATTAAATTTAGCAATGAATATATTAACAATTTTAAATAATAAAATAATAAAAATTTAAGTAAAAAAATAATTATAATATTTAATAATTAATAAATATATATATTCAAATTAGTAGTTTTTCTCTTTAATAATAACATAATTTTTTATTTTATGAATAGTGAGAGATAAAGTAAAAAAATAAAATCAAACATTTAATGTTAAGTAATATGAGCTATTGACCACAAAAACTCTAATCGTCTATTAGGGTTATAATTAAGTACGATTCTCGAAATTCGTTGTTTTAAATTAGTGTAACGAATACGTCCTGGATTTATTTGACCAGTTAAATGCTGTAAATAATTTGTATGCTGCAATGATAACTCTTTGATCATATTATTAAGAAATTTCCAAATTGTTGGATGGGAACATTGGAAAAGAGATTGTATCCCATAATGCCATCCTTCTATACAATTTGTAGTTCTTGCTACGCAGTTTGCTGCTGATTCCCTATGGTTCCAAGATACTATAGTAAATAATGGATCCTTGTAAATTCCATTTCTTAGCTGCCTACCTCGAATATATGTAAGCTCAAAATAGGTGAGTATTTGATCAACTTGTTCACTAAATTCATTATATTCGACGAATAGTTCAGAAACTTCTAAAAATGCCTCCACGACGTCTTCGACTGGCAGTAAAGCTAGAGATGCTAACATTTTGATATGTATTGCAAAAGAAGGATTAGATTCATATAACGATTTAAGACCACACTCATTTACTTTTCGCTGAATAGATTGAGATAAATGAAAGAAACATCCGCCAGTTTCTATATTTTCAAATACACTGCGAAAAGCTTTCATTGCCGCAGTTTCAAAATCTGTTAATATTTTTCTTGGCCGTGCCTGGGGAATTATTTCCAGCAACATATCAGTGTTACTCAATAAAAGTTTATACAGTATGGAATTTGTCCTTATTGTTGTTACCAGATAGAAAACACTTGGCGCCAGATTAATAATTGTTAATTTCATATTAAACCGGCGACTCCAATGTGTCTTATCCATTGTGGTAAATGTGCTTAGCATAGAGATGTCAGCAGAAGAGGATGGGGTGGGGTCTGCGAATATAATAAATAAATCATTTTTGCTTACATTAATATGTATAAAATATCAAAATTTTCAGTTTTTAAACTTATTTTTCTTAATTTTGTTAATGAATTAAATATTTTTAAATGTATATATTATTTATTTTAATTTAGTATGCTTTTTATTTTTGTAAAGAAAAAAAACTGGAGAGGCTCTCAATGTTATAAGACCTTCTACAAACGTTACTATTTTTAAAAGTCTAATAAAAGCCATATGTGATTCGCCATGTGTTTTCGCAAAGATTTAGCTTAGCCAAATTATGTCATTAATATTTGCATTTTCTACTTTTTCTTTTCATTTGTCAATTTATTGTTTCAATAATCTCTTTTTCTTCAATTTAATTTCATGAAATTACTTCATTAATTCCACTAAAAATTCCCGATCCGAAATTTTAAAAACATTTTTAATTTACAAAACTAATTCAAAGCTGCATTAGGAGCAATAAAAATTCTTTTTAGTATTGAAATTTTTATGTTTATTTCATAATTCCAGTTTATTATAACCTTGATGGACTTGGTTTAGAGGTCTCTCTGAAAAGGTTATAAATATTTAATGGCGTCTGAATATTACATTGAAATAAATCCGGCTCTTAAAATCTCGTAATTAAAACAACATTAATTCAATCGATATTGAGTTTGATAAAACAATGTTTATTTCAGACTTACGCAGACCATTTGATTAAATAAGATTAAATTTCTTGCGTAATTTGACAGGACATTCGTGTTCGGAGTTGTTGGGAGATTTAATAACTGGCAAGTTGATAAAGAATAACCATAAATCATTATTTTCATTTAAGAAAAAAATTTAGGAAAAAAATTTTTACTTAAAATCTAGTGAAAGTAGAAATTTCATTTTTCCCCTATAAATTGCTTTCATAAAATAATTTATTTCTTTAATGTTAACTTTTTGAAAAAAAATTTTTTTCTGGTGAGATTATATATTCATTTTTTTATTTTATTATGGATTGAAGAGATTTTAAAAATTCAGAAAGATTATAATATTTAATAAATAACAGTAAAATATAAAATATGATTTAAATGATTATTTTTGATTAATTTTACTATTAGACATATTTTGTTTAATTTCTGTGACTCGTTGTTATCTGAATATGGAGAAATCAAATTAATGAAAATATAGATATTGCAAAATATTACATTTAGGCCAGTGATTGCTAACTGGTGGTGCACGGACCATTTGGAGGTACGAGCTAGAATATCTGGGGCTGTGGAGTTGTAATTCTACGAAATCATCATGAAATTTAAATGAAGTGGGTAAAATTATTTTTATCCAATAAATATGTGTGTTTGGTTTTATGATATCAAAAATCAACCGTTGGTTACTCTGACTCCACGTGTTCCAAAAATTAAAAAACACAACTCCCAACGTATATTTGTTTTATAAAAAATTTACAATTCTCAATAAATAACGAAACTTTTAGTTAACCACAATTTTCTCACAATTACCGATTGGACTCTGCTCTGGAAGGTCTCAACCTTGTACGATTTTAAAAGTAAGTTTACCTTTCGATTCGGTTCCGTTCTCTGATCCAATCTCTTTTAACACTCCTTGTCTAACTCCTAAGTTTTTCTTATAATCCTTTTCTTCCTTTAATTTTTTCCTCTAACTCCTACTGTCAATTTCTTCTTCCCTACCTAAGGCTACCGCCGATTATGTGAATTTTGAGTTTCCTTATATACTCCCATAATCATTGTAATTGCCCCAGTTTCGACCTAATTGGTTTTGACTTCTTTGGTTATCATTCCCTAATTAGCTATTTCTGTTGACCCTCTTCGTAATTCCCCTTCTTTTGTTTACCCTCGTTTATCCGGTTGTTTGGCTAATTGCCCACTGAATTCCTCGTTTGTTTACCCTTCCAAATTGCCGTGCTCGGGTTTTCTTCATCGCTCGGGTTCTCCATTGGCTCGGGCTTCCCATTAGCTCGGGTTTCCCATTAGCCAATTAATTAATTAATTAATATTTTACGTTTTTAACATTTGTCAGTTTTACTACCCTTTCTAAACATTTTCTAACAATTTCTTGCTCACTGTCTTTTTCACCATCCCTAATCTACCCCTTTCCCGTTTTCCAGCTTCAATTCGATAACTTTTCGCTTTATTCCACTTCCTCAAATTTACGCATTTTCCCATTTCGTGTCTAATTGTACCCTTTTATAGTTCTGTTTTTACCATATCTTTCTTTGCCATTGCTTCTCTGATTGACCGCCATTCAATTTCGGGTTTCCTTTAATCTGAACTATATAATTTAATAATTTACTTTTAAAACCTCAACATGTGAGTAAAATTAATTTAAGGTACAACAAAAAACCCATTAACCATAAATTTATAGATAAGAATTAAGATTTTCTATAAATAACTAAATAAATATAAAGTATGTTTGTATATAATGCACAAGTTTGTTTTTTCAAAGTATATAATTTTATAATTTGGGATAAGGAGTGCGAGAATATTCTTTGAAAATTTTAGGAGTTCCAGTAGCTTCTATGAAGGTTAAAAAGTTTTATTATTTTATTTTTCAGGTTTTACTTATAAGTTACTTTTCCTTGTTTGAATCTAAAAAAGTGTAAGGAAGGAAAATTTATTTCACCATTAAGCAAAAAGGCGACTACGTTATTCACAGCAAAGGAACAGTTCAAAATTTCTTTTATCTAAACTTAGAACGCAAGAACAAAGTCTTAATTGGCACTTATTATTTACTAATACACTGAAAATCTCTCTAAAAAAATGAGTATTTCAAATATTCGAACAAAACTACAACAATTGCAAATTAATCGAATGTTTTCTAACGGTAGTGGAGGAGGGGAAAGTAATGATAACAACGAAAATTCTAAATCATCTCATTCGGACAATGATTTCAAACTCAATGTAAATCACGTCATATATCATGATCATCTAGATCAGTGTTTTTTAACCACTGGTCTGGGAAAACCTAAAAAATAATTTGGGATAAAGAAAAACTGTACATGTGTGTATGTGTGTGATTGGTGGAGAATAAATAAAAACTGATAAATAATTAATAATTATTTATTGCTCAATGTGTTTTGCAGTTTGGTTTTTTTTACAACAAAGAATTTTTTTAATTAATAAATAACATTATCACTGGTCCACATAAAAAGGACCAGATAATCTGCTGTCTGTGGTGAGTTTTGAGTTGAGAAACACTGATCTAGATCAAACATTGCACAAAGTGACTAGCTCAATTGGAAATATTCCTACTCTTCCAAAGAATTCTCTTGTAAACAATATTTAAAAATGAATTCTAATCATTTTGTTGGGCTAGGAATAAGAGAATTCTTTTCATCCTAACATTATAGTTTTCCTTTCCTCTAGCTANATATACACTTCTTCTTATAATAATAAATATACTTCTTATAATAATAATATTAATAATAAATATACTTCTTATAATAATGTTCAAAGTAGTTTACAACTATCTTTGAACATAAAGAATATTACAGATTATTATTTTTAATGGTTATTAGTTAATCCTTTTTTATAATTATCTAATGTTAAAAATAGACTAACTAATAACAATTTATTATAATATTTTACATCATCTTTTATAATTTATCGTTAACAGGTAAATTATATCGCAAATATTGCCAATCTTCAATAGGCCATTCCAATTTATGCCATAAGACCATGAAAAGGTATAATGGTCATAGATTCTATGGCATCAACTACTATATTTGTCCCATATGCGAGACATCCCAAAATATAAAATATAAGTGTTTTTATATGACCCATAAGACTCATCTTAACCAGTATACAATAAATAAAAAGAAACTTTTTAATAAAATAAAAAGTAAAACACCTGCAAATAATATACATAATACACATGTAAATAATAATTCGCGACCTATAACAAAAACTGTAAATAATACACATAATACACATGTAAATAATAATTCGCGACCTATAACAAAAAATATCTCTACAAATACTTCGCCTGTGATTATATCTTCTCATGTGAATATAACTGCTCCTGTGATAAATCCTTCTGTGATAAAACCTTCTGTGATAAATACTTCTGTGATAAAACCTTCTGTGATAAATACTTCTGTGATAAAACCTTCTGTGATAAATAATAAACGGCCTGCTGTTAGTTTTGGGTCTGGTGTTCCCTCTAAAATTATTAAAATTAATACAACTGGTGATTCCGTATATAATCAAATAGGTGGTTCGATCGATATTGACGATGAACCAGAAATAGAAGTCGATTTTAAGGGGGCGAGAAAAAATTTACGCTTTAATATGGAAAAGGATAACTTGGTGCAAATTTCCCTTACAAATAAAATTATAAATAAATTAATTGCCAAAATCGTAGTTATGGGCACAGTTAAAATTCAGTTCCCCGTCCTCATCCAGTTCGAGAAAGATGGGGAAATTAGAGATAATTTTTTCTCTAATAGCGCCGAAGTTTTTACAGAAAATTTTTTAATGAATGGAATCACCAGATTAAATAATAAAATTGAAAAGTTCACATATTTGGGTAGCGGATGGCGGGTAGTTAAAATCAAAGAGATAGATTTTATCTTAACTAAATATACACATATAAATAGGCTAGCTGGACATAGTTATATACCCACCCCATCAGCTTTAAATTCTAAAAAAGCAATAGTAAACGTCAAAAACAACGATGATATGTGCTTTATATATAGTATTTTAGCACTGTTAAAACGTGATGTTATACGTCATCATAGAAATCGTGTTAGTTCCTATGAAAATTATTTAGGCGAACTGAATTTTGACCCTATAGATGATTGCCCCATGAAATTATGTGATATCCCTAAATTTGAAAGGAAAAATAAGGAATTAAATTTGGGTATGTGGTCTAGCGGGCACACTACCATCTACTTTGAACATTTACTTCCAATAATGATTAGTTAAAAATCTTGACACTTCGTAGACAGGTTCAGTAAATTTCCAAGTTCCTTTGGCCATCGTAGGTAAACCCGCAGAACCATAGATTGTGAGAAGTTTTGTCGAGCAGCATAGTACATTCCAACTTTATCATCTTTTTAGAAACGCGATAAAATCGATAATATCCAAATACCACAGTTGAGAAATGGCAATTGACAGACCAAATCCATTAGTCTATGAAAATCGAATCAAACATGAGATCAAACCTCCATAAATACTTATTTTTATCTGTCTACTTAATATAAATTTCTGTATTCTTTATCGTATGTTGAATAGATGTCATTAGAGTTAGAGTAGAGTTAACGAAGGGGAGACCTTACATTCATTAACCATATTAGAGGCTAGCAGTAGATTTTTTACGATGCTAAGAAACGTAAGCCCTTCTAACGGCAGTCTAGAACCCGAAGATGAAAATATCATGAAGAGTTGTTTTAGTAATAGAGTTCACCTGCTCATGGATTTTTAACCATTGTATACAGCACCAACATGGTCATCGCCATGGGTATACAGATGGTTTAAAGTATAATAATCATGTGGTCGTTTAGTAAGGAATCACTCAATATCCCTCAGCACTCCTAGCACATTCAAAATGACACATCCCTAGGCGACCCAACAATTTGATTTAAACAGAAAACAGAAAGATTTGTTGGAAAAGTTGTACCAAGGATTGAAGACTATCATACCAAAATCAACTGCACATGAGCGAGTGTTCTCAGTCGAATCTAACTAACTTCCTTGAATTTTTTAAAATATTATTTTATGCAAGAACACAAAACCGAAATAGTTTTAAGTTTAAATTAAATATAGTTTAACCATCAAATATTCACGAATTTATACATATTAATGCGAAACCAGATAATTTCTTGATGTCAGGATCGTAAATTGGTGTCCTTAATTGTTTAACTGATGTAATCATATCTTTCCAAGCCGGCTTCTTACATATTATTTGATATAATTCATTGAAGAAAATAATTGCTCGCAGAAATACATAGATTCAAACATCGTTAATATGGCATTTGCTAAAATTTTCATACAAATAAATGTATAATATACCTTTATTGCAATATAATATTTTCACTGTTTTCTTCTACTGTTTTATCAATACTCACATGACATAAAAAGCTACTGTGAAATTCTACTAGTTCTATTTCTAAATTATTAATCTTAAACAAACTGAAGCTTAATCAAATTCAATTTTATATGGAGATACGAAAAATTGTAAATTATGTTGCAATTGTTTAAATTGGTCGAATCTTTGTGTAAAAGCTTCTTTTATTTCTTTAATAATTGACAGATAGTTTTTAATTGCATCTTCATTAATATTAAAAAGAGCTTGAAGACTATGAATCAGTAAATATATCAAAAACATCGATAAATTTGATGATTCATAGTTTTCTAGCTCTCTTTAATAAATATAATGAGAAAAAGATCGGTGGTGAAATTGAAGGGGGAAAAAAGTTCTTATAATCTTCATTAATATCATTATTATTCTCAAAACTAATATTTTGATTATTATGAATTTTTACACTTGAATTAATAAATAATGTGAAATGAAAGTGAAAAAAAATCCCTAGTTTTATTAAAAAATAATAATTACAATGTAAAATAATTCAATTATTACACTTTAAACAGTGTCTAAACACAGAAACGAATGCAACAAAATACCAAATTGTTTTGATACCTGTATTAAAATATTTGTAAATTAATGAATTAAGTAAAATAAAAATAAATGACACCTGGGTTCCTCTTTGTAAAAATTAATTTTCAACCCAGAGACTCTTATTTTATAATAATGATGCAGTTATCTAAAATGTCAAATGTTAAGAATTTTTGATTTTTGGCATTCTTATTATTAGAAGCTGCTTACACATCTTCTAAATTATTTTTTAAATCCGGTTCAAAAGTTAACAGCATAATTTCAAGTATTTATTATATGACATATTGTATAATTTTAAACAAATTTTCAGCGGTGAATAAAATATTTTCAAAACCATTTATCAAAATATTTCAATATTTAAAACATTTATTTAAAAATTTTTCATTAATAAAACTTATTTTTTAAAAAGCTATTTTAATTTTTAATTCAAAATTTCAACTTAAAAAATCCAATTTAAAAATTATTTTAAAGTTATTTTAATAGTCAATTATTTACAATTTAAAATTATTTTGATAAATCATTAAAATATTTAACTCTCAGTTGAAGACACCTCACATCCCCCTTCTTTAAGAAATTTCTTCATCTTTTCAACATTTCTTTGAAGCATTTTCCCACTTTGGTCTTGTAGCAGATATCGGCGATCATGGATCTACGTATCTTTCCTTGTCTTTTGTTCTTGATTTTACTTTTACCAGAACCTCATCTCCAATATTGAATGATCTCTTTGTCTGCGTTGTTTCTCTTGTATCTTCTTTTTGTGAAATCGTCGCTTTACTATGAAATTGTTTTCGAGCTATTTTTCTTCCAAATATTATTTCTGCGGGACTTTGTCCAATTGATTTCCGAAATGTTGCATTCGTGGTAAATTCAATCTCTGGTATGATCTCTGTCAAATCTGTTCTACATTTTTTAATGATGGATTTATATACTCTCTTATTGTCCTGAATTGACGTTCTATTACACCATTTGTATTATGGTGATATGGACTTGAAACACATAGTGTAATTCCCATTGATTTTATAAACTCTTTCATCGTCTTAGAATCAAATACTTTTCTACAATAGTGTGAATTTACTTTGGTGCTCCAAATCTAAGAATCCATTTTTGTAGTATTGTTTCCTTCACTATTTCTTCATCCTGTTTAGCGACAGCAGTCAGAGATATATCGGCTAAATTGATCAATCATTGCGACTATATATCTTTTCTTTCTGAATGTTTCCTGTAATGGGCCACATATATCAATGTACACTTTTTCCCACGGCTCCTCTGCTGTCAGCTTTATTGTCTCTTCCTTCATCTTTGTTGTCACAACTTTCGTTCTTTGACATGCCTCGCATTGTCCAATTGTTTCTTTAACTGATTCTTTTATGTCTCCCATATCGTAATTTTCCGCTAAATATTTTGTAACCTTTTCTGCTCCTGCGTGTGATAGCAAAATATGCATACTCTTTATCATTTCTTGTCTTTTTTCTCTAGGTATCCATATCTTACTCTCTATAGTTTTCACCATGTTGTCTACCAGTATAAATTTCCAACTTGAACCCTGTGCTATTTCCTTTTTTATTTGTTCTACTTCTGTATTATCTTTTTGCTACTTATTATCTTCAGCTTTTTCCATCGTGTTTATTCTTCGGGTTTTCATTCTTTCCACTTTCGTGTCTGCGTGTGCCAATAAACATTGTGTGCATGTTCCACATGTACTCCTTGACAACATGTCTGCATTTGCATGAGCAGTACCTTTTCTATACTCTATTTCAATATCCAGACAACTGACTTCCTCTTTAAGGATATGGCACTTTTCAGGGTTTATCCTAAGACTCACCTTTCTAATTTTGTCTAGCACTTCATTTAAAATTTCGTAGTGGTGATTGATCGTTTCTGTAAATATTAAAATATCGTCTAGGTACACTGCTGCATATCTTGTACCCATTAATATTTTTCTCATCAGTTCCTGAAGCGTACCTGGTGCCGCTGCTATTCCAAATGGGATTTTGTAAAACCAGTATTGCCCTGATTTGGTTGAAAACGCCGTTTTTAGCTTTGATTCATCTTTTAGTTCTACTTGATAATATGCATTTCCAAGATCTATCGAACTGAAATACTTTGCTCCACCCAATTTATCTAATATCTCTGCTATATTCAGCATAGGGAACGCCTGCCTCTCTGTTACTCGGTTTAATTGCCTGAAATCAAGACATAATCTGATATCTTGCTTTTCTGTCTTCCGTGCGCATATTAATGGAGTGTTGCATGGCGAATTACCCTTTTTGATAATATCGTTTTCCCATAAGATTTTTATCGCTTCATCTATTTTACCTTCCAAGTTGACTGGTTGTCTCCAAGGTTTATTGGTTTTCCTTGAGTTTCTATTTTATGCTTCAATGTCTCATTTATCAGCCATAAAAACATTTTGATACTTTTATACAATGTTCAGCAGTATCGAATTATTTATCTTTAAAGTATTCTTTGCTCTTTGAAATCGTTCCATCTCCGTCTTTCCAAATTTGGCTTCGATACTGCATATGTGCTCTTGCTTCGTTTTCTCGACCTCTTCTACTGGCCATTTTAGTTGTATACCAAATTGTTTTTGCAACTCCATACCACTTGTAATGTATAGTTATTTATTTTTAAAAAAGGTTACGCGACGCCTTGTTATTTCGTTGAGCGTATCTCGCGCTTGAAAAAGGAATAAAAAGACTATATAGCGATAATTTACAATAGTAAATTATCGCTATACGAATATTGAACACAAAATAAAAAGTCAATAAAAAATTTATTTCAAAAGTTATATTGCTAAGAAAAGTAAACTAAATAAGATTCTATTCAAAAACTGAAATCAGGAAGAAGTAAATCAAATATCCGAATAATAACAGAATATATCCCTTTTAGTAAACTTCCTCAGAAGTATTATTTGAAAACGAATTTTTCGAATTCATATATAACGAATTTTGACAAAATTTAATAAAGAAGGAAGTAGATCATATACTCAATAAATAACGAAGTCTATTCCTTTCGGTAATTCTTCTCTAGAAATAGTATTTGTACGAAATAACCGAATTATATTTAACTAATATTATCGAAAACCATTAGTAAAGGAAAAAGTCGAAATCGAACAAAGACTACCGTGAGTCAAATACCGAAGAAATAACCAAGGTTTTTCGTTTATTGTTTTGTAAATAAAATTTTTAAATCGTAAAATTGTTATCGTTTGTTTTTTAATAAATATTTATCTTTACCATACACACATTCATCCCATCTGTCCCGAGACAGTTTATTTACTGGTGACTCGGCTGAGCTCTTCAAATCTCTTTTACACACACAATCATACATTAAATACATAAATAAAAAACCAACAAATATTACAACATAATACCACCAATTACCTCTGGAGTCATATATCGTACTATCGTAAACTTTACCCTTCTTTTCCTGCTATTTATTCCTATTTCCAATATTGCTTTACCTTTCGTTTCTAAAACACTATTATTTGCACATCTCAATGTATCAGTCGTTGTTGTTAGTTCTACATCTTTAAGTTTCTCAAATTTGCTCCAACTCATGACATTTACTGTAGCTCCTGTATCGAGCAAGCATTCCATCTTCGGATCTTGTATTCTAATAGTTAAACTTGGTCGGCCTTGCATTTTATCATAACTAATAATATTATTTTTCCATTCATCTAAGGTGACTATTTGTATATTTTCTCTTTCTCTTTCTGCAAAATCCTTTTTTATGAATCTGTTCACTTTCCTTATTACATTATTTTCCTCTTTCGTTACCCCTGTATCTTTCGCATCTTTCTCTATAATACACGATATTCTACTTTTATTATAATAATTAATAATTTGGGAGTCAGCATCGCTGTTTAATACACTGACCCGGCTATCTCCTCTTCTATTGGGGCGCTGATATTTGGATATTCTCTGTATTTATATTCTATTCTTTCATCACTTGGTTCGTCTATGAATGCTACGTATCTCTTGTCTGCTTGTCTTGTTTCCTTTCTCGTTCCTTGATAACCATTCCCTGCTTCGTATCGTTCTTGTTGTCTTCCAAAATTCTCATTGATTCTTCGGTATCTCATTCTCTCCAAATTTGTGTAACAATCTGCTTCTTTATGACCTCCCAAGCTACACCTCGTACACCTTATTTTTTTACAATCTCTTCTCACGTGTCCCGGGTACCACACGCATAACATTCGACTAATTTTCTCTGCATCTGTGCACACTGACTTCTTACATGTCCTTGTCTTCCACATGTAAACATGTAACTGCTTTCTTTGTTATGCAATCTCTACTCAAATGTCCTACCTTGTGGCATGTTTAGCATTAGTTCTTATTTCTGTTCGGTCTTTCTTCTCGATACTCTCTCGGCTCGCTATTATATCTTGGTGGTACAATATTTCTTGCTTGATTTGTAACTGCGTCTCTGTAATTTCTTGTTATATTCTGTTCTGGTCTTCTTTCTCTCACTGCTTAGATCTCTTCTGCAACTTTACGAGATTCATGTAACTTCTTGATTTTTTTCTTTACTTCCATTGTTCTTTTGGTGTCACTTAGACATAATTCTCGTTTCAAAGTCTTTTTGGCTGCACAGTGTACCAGCAGATATTCTGTTAAACTTTCCTTGTTTAACTCATGCCCCATTATTTTTTCGACTAACTCGTCTATGATAGTAAAATATTTATCGGGCTCCTCACTCGTCTGTCTATAAGACATAGCAGTTTGTAAATCCTCTGTCAAACATGTTTTTTTCCTCAATCTTTCCTTATAACATTTGATATTTTGGTCAACTCCTGTATATATCTCTCTGATCTGTTTGTCGATCAGTAATTCGATCATCACTTCTTGTCTTGATGTAGGCATTTGTACCATTTTAAAATATCTATCGCATTCTTTAATGAAAGTTTCAACATCATCTCCTATATGATAATCATTTGGGAATAGCTTCTTTATGAAGAAATCCATAGGCGTGGTCGACATATTAGAAGCTGCTAACACATCTTCTAGATTATTTTTTAAATCCAGTTCAAAAGTTAACGACATAATTCCAAGTATTTATTATATGACATATTGTATAATTTTAAACAAATTTTCAGCGTTGAATAAAATATTTTCAAAACCATTTATTAAAATATTTCAATATTTAGAACATACTCCCTCTGTCCAAAAATGATAGTCCAGTTTGACTTTAAATCGTAATTTCTTTGCAACCACTCAAAATTACTTAAAACAGATAATCTTATTCAGTATCATCGAAAATAGATTGATGTGTTTTTACTGTAAAAGGTTTTACAAAACCGTTCAATTTTTTATATTCTCTATTGATAATCATTTTGGGAAAAAGGCTAAAATGCAACTGGACTATCATTTTTGCACAGAGGGAGTATTTATTTAAAAATTTTTCATTAATAAAACTTATTTTTTAAAAAGCTATTTTAATTTTTAATTCAAAATTTCAACTTAAAAAATCCAATTTAAAAATTATTTTAAAGTTATTTTAATAGTCAATTATTTACAATTTAAAATTATTTTGATAAATCATTGAAATATTTAACTCTCAGTTGAAAACACCTCACACTTATTTTATGCAATTCAAGCATTATTATAAAAATAGACAGTGACTTAGCTAGGGGGTGGGGGTATTTACCCCCTCCAAATAAATTATAGATTATCAAATATAAATTAGGGATGAAATATTTTAATAAAACCTCTATTTTGGTCTTGTTATGAGAATTGTATGCGAATAAAAAAAACAATGTACATATTTAGTTAAGTCTTTTACAAATCCAAGACAGTACAACTATGCTCGCGCTAGCTTTTCACATAATTATTTAAAATAATTTTATTTATAATTTAAAAATTTGTAGATTTTATAAATTGTTTATAAATTATCAATATTGTATAGTTATTCATCTGTCGTGAATATATGTAACCTGATGATGATAGTGATGATATCGAAATATATAGTGAAAAAGATGTACGAATGGCGATTTTTATTAATAAAATCTTTACCGTGTTTATTTAATAATAATAATAATAATAATAATAATAATAATAATAATAATAATAATAATAATAATAATAATAATAATAATAATAATAATAATAATAATAATAATAATAATAATAATAATAATAATAATAATAATAATAATAATAATAATAATAATAATAAGTAGTAGTAGGATGTGTTCAAGGTCAAATTTTAAACAAAGACATATGACACATCAAGGTCATTGAAACAAAGACCATGACTCATCCTATGACTCGTCAAGGTCATTGAAACAAAGACCATGGCTCATTCAAGGTCATTGGATGACTCATCAAGGGCATATTTTTAAAGGTCAAGGTCATATTTTTTAAGGTCAAGGTAGTATTTTAATGTCAAACCTTCACCAAAGGGTATCATTCGAAAGGTATTTGAGAGGTCTATCTAATGGCTATACCCTCGAAGGTATATGGTGGGTCAATAACCTTCAAAGGGTGTCCAAAATTAAATATTTTTCAAACCATATAATATATATATCATTCGAAAGGACATTTGATGGTAAGTTCGAAGGTCCAAGGGTTCAAGGTTCAAGAATTTTAAAACCTTATAATATACATATCAAACAAAAGGTATTTGAGATGTAAGTATCATGGTCATACTTTCAAAGGTCATATTTTTCAAGATGGCGGCTATATAGTTTAATTAAAGATTGCGTGTGTGTATTTTCTTAAAATTAATATTTTGAGAGTACCTTTGCTTGGATTTTATTGATCAAGGGGTCATTTTAAAGGTAATTCAAAGGGGAATCCGTGCGCGCAAATGTTGTCTTAATTTGTTTTAATAAAGTAAAAATATTATTATTATTATTATTATTATTATTATTATTATTATTATTATTATTATTATTATTATTATTATTATTATTATTATTATTATTATCATTAGTGTTTTAATAAAGTATTATGAAACATAAAGTATTATGAAACATTATTATGAAACATATATATAAATAGGTTTATTAACTTCATTTACAACATTCACAAATATTCATCGATGTCTTCAAACGATCCACAGGTTTGATGTTATATTTATTTAGTAATTTAATTATTTTAAATAAGGTACAAGAATTGTCTATTGATTGGGATCATTCTTTTTTAATAATAGATAAACTTCTAACAATAAATGATGAAGATTATATATTCCTGGCCAAAATAAATAAATCTTTCAAACATCAAGTAATTCAAAATCTATTTGATAAGTTCGGCTTCAATATATCGATGTTCAAATTAACCAGCTGTATAATATCTATAAATAATATTAACCATACAGAAATTAACATGCTTAAGGTTTTCTGGATATGTATGGATTTCAGGTTCCGAAAATATCGCGAGCTTATTGAAATCTTCCTTCTTAATGCATATAAACTTGGTAATACAATACATAATTTACTGAATGAAGTCAGAAAACAGTTTATTACATGTTGTATATGTCGAATTCGAGAAGTTTCTATTCTATATCTGCCTTGTTGCCATATCATTATTTGTTCCTTATGTTTGAAAAACTGTAATAGATGTCAGAGTTGTGGTGTCATAATCGATGAATCTCATTCAGTGTATTTTTGAAATAAATGTTGTAAAACTCCTACTTATTATTTTTATTATTATTATTATTATTATTATTATTATTTTTATTATTTTTATTATTATTATTATTATTATTATTATTATTATTATTATTATTATTATTATATAATTTCAACTTTCTATCACAAATCATGGTTAACTAAAAACATAGTCGATTATTATAAAATTTATAACACAAAAGTTTTACCATAAAAAGTTGACAAACAAAAATAACTAAATATTTACAAATTTTTATTCAACATCGTATTTACACAAATATATACATAATCACAATGTTAAATAATTGACCCAAATTATAACTTTAAATTATTGAGTTGAAAATTTGATTGAATTGTTGATCTCGAATGACAGGATCCGTTTCAGGCATAACGATATTACCACTACCATCTAAGACATTGACCCCTCTATAATGTCCATATACAAAACTTGAGTTTTTCCCTACTCAAGCTCTCTTATCGTCGTGATTATTTAAAGCTATTTTTGAGTTTTTAAAAGTAAGCAGCTGATGATTCCGGGTTTCTATTCTAGTTTGAGGAACCGACATGACTGTGTTGTTGTTATAGCAGTCTAAACAGTGGCGTACCGTGAGGTTCTTGCTCCTGGGGGCAACTGAGAAATTATATTTTTTTAAAGAATATTAATGACGAATAACGAAACAGGTTTAACAGATTTTAATAAGCGTATAAATAATATTTATTGACTTAGACAAAATACAGTTTAACATTAAATATTAATTCTTCTGGCTTTTGTCGTGGCAAAAATATCTATGATCTCATTAAAATCAATTTTTTCAAACATGTCTGAATGCACGCACATCTATTCTAAGAAACTAATGAAGTAATAAAAAATATATTAATCTCTTAGATCTTAAGAATAATTTATTACTTAATTTTTGTTCCAAATTGGCTTCCCTAATTTTGGCGCCCGGGGACAAACGTCCCCACCTGCCCCCCCCCCCCCCCTAGTTACGCCACTGAGTCTAAATAAGATTGATGTTTGATGTCAGTCCCCGGTAATTTTACATCCTTAGTCCTCATTGTTGACTTATTTCCTAATAGGCTGTAACATTTAGGACGTAAGAAAACCCATTCACTATATCCTAACCCTTTACTCTCATCCTTAAACTTGCCTATAACTGAGTCAAGTCGCCTGGAATATAAAGGATGAGAGGGATCGTAATTTGAAGTATCTAAAAGGTCATCCGAAATCATCGCTTGTAATAAGATATCTAATTTTAAATTTTTAACCTCTAAAAAGAAAGAGTCGGTATCACCCGCTACTAAATTAATTTCACAATTATAAATATCCCGATATCGTTGTAGTTCTATATACTGTAACTGATACATCCGTAGTTTGGATAGAATTACATAGTCGCAAATTCATCCTTTTTTTAAGGTTCTCTACGGATTTACCGTACAGGCTATTATATAATTTAAATAAATCTCTATATATTTCACTAACTGCATTAGCACGCAAGTTAGTGTTTTTATCGATATAATGTTTAAAGATATGATTTTGTTTATATTTTATAGCTCTGTGTATATTTACAACCTTAGCCCAAAGTGAAAGATAAAGCCTGAGAAGCCTCCAATGAAGAACATAGTTCTTCTTTGGATAATGCGTGAGAATCAGCTTCTCAACTTTTGAGTTAGGTGGGCACATCTTTTCCGGTGCAATCGGAAAGTCATTTAAAAAATCATGGAAATCAATCGGAATCTCGATATCAACTTCCATAGTATATTCATATGGAAGTGTTTCGATATCCGCAACATTCACACACTCATCCAAAACTTCATTCAAGCCATCATACACCCAAGTAAAATCACCATAGGGAAGACTTTTGCTAAGAGCCCAACCATACAGATTATTTATATCAATATACAATAATTCTGTATCATCTGAAGCAGCCGTGTAATGTTTGTTAACAAATGTTAACCCACCCCGTATTCCTCTCTAGTAAAAATTGAACATTTCCATGTCCTGTAAAAGTTCTATGGGTTCCGTTAATGTCATAAGCGCTGAGGCCCATGACATACCGGGAATTCCTTAGAAATTTAAAGGTTTTAATCCATTGTATGCAATGGCATTGGCCCGAAATTGTTGAAAGTAATCAGCGAGTAGGAATACATCGAGTTTGAGGTAGGTTAACATATAGTCACGCAAATTTATACAGTTTTGCTGCGTCCAGATTAGTTGTGCCTTAGCGTACTCATCTTCGCTAACACCAGACAAAATAGGAGGTAGCTCATATGTAGTCTCAAGAACATCAAATGAGGTAGCAAAATCATACGGAAAAATACCTTTACAGTTAACTATAGTACCTTGAAAGACAGACGAAGTTAAAGGAAGAGAAGTTTGTGTTTTCACAGCCTTAGCTAAAGAGCAATTAACAAATTGCATAGAATCTATAAATCTCACAGCCAATTTATTGATATGTACAATTAACGAAATAAATTTTTCGGTTGAGGTAGGAATTATGTTCAAGTCCCAAGATGGAAAGCCATTGAGACCGTGTTTTAAAATATGGTGGAGGTCATAACCTCGTAAATTATGAAAGACAGTAGGTAGTAGACGATAAATTCGACGAGCAACATTACATTTTCGGCAAGATGCCCTAGATATTTACCAGAGAAATGACAGTGGTCTCTTACCGGATTTACTATAGGTTTTTTACATAAGTAGCAATTTCGACAAGATTTAAACTGACGTTCCTCAATGAAAGACATCGGTCCTATCAACTTATTACCTTCCATATCATAATACGGTATCACAACAGTAGTAGCAATTTCCTCAACTTTTTTAAGAAAATCAGTAATACAGTCAAGGCCATAAAATTCAAAATATTGTTTAGTATTTTTATAATTATTTATTAATAAAAGGCCTGCTGAACTAGGCATATGAATTTGATGATGACGAACATCAGGGGGTAAAACCGACTCAAAATCGGCATAAATTACAAAAGGTGGTGTTATTGTTTTTGAAAAACTTTGAAATTCGAGATTTTTATTTGAGTGTAAAGTGTAAAGGGTTGTATCTGTCTGATTTTCGGCACATAATGCGACATGAATATTAAACGCGTTATCTAATCGGAACCCGTTAAGACAGTGTGGGCACCATTGACATCTTGGTCACAGCAGTATAATGATATCGATCCTTATTTTCTAATAATAACAAATAAATTGGGTTTCCGTCAGTGACCTTAGATCGATGGATAAGACTTAAATGAGGATGGTGAAAGACATAATTATCAGGGGTTTCATCGTCATCAATTATTATAGTTGGAGTGTATGAAAGCACATTAATGGCCAATTTTAAATTTATGTTTTTCTTTTCGAATTTAGGAATGTTGATTAATTTCATGGGACAATCCGTGACTTCGTCATATTTTAATTCACTCAAAAATTCAGTGTATTTAGATACTCTTTGAGGATTTTCACCTATTTGATCTTTCTTTAATAAGTAAAGAATGGAATACAGAAAGCATTTATCGTCGCTATTTTTGATGTTTAATATAGCTTTCTTATTTTTCAATTCAGAAGGGGTTTTAATATATTGATGTCCTGCCAAGCGACTAATTGGTTCATATTTAGTGATAATAAAATGTATCTCAAGAATGTTGATAACGAGCCATCCACTGCCTAAATAAGTAAATTGTTCTATTTTTTCATTAAGTTTATGAACCCCTTCGTTTAAAAAGTCATCAGAAAATGTCGTTGCATTATTAGAAAAGTAATTGTCACGGATTTCACCATCTTTTTCAAATCGAATTAATATCGCAAATTGAATTTGGACGCTCCCCATTTTATTAATTTCTTTTATTAATTTGGTTTTGATTTTATCTGTTAAAATTATTTTAATTAATTGCGCATCTGATACATAAAAACGTATAGTCTTGATAGCGCCATTTAAATTTATTGTGATTAAGGGTTCATTCTCTAAGGAAGAACCTCCAAATTGAATCAAATCATTATTTATAATATCTACATTATTTATAATAGGTATAATTTCATTATCTACAATATTTTCATTATTTATAATAGGTATAATTTCATTATTTACAATATTTTCGTTATTTATAATTTCATTATTTATAATAGGTATAATTTCATTATTTATATTAGGTATAATTTCATTATTTTCGTTATTTATAATAGATATAATTTCATTATTTATAATAGGTATAATTTCATTATTTACAATAGGTATAATTTCATTATTTACAATATTTATAGAGTCATCATCATCACTGATTTCGATGACTTCCTTTTTAATAATTTTATTAGGTACATTATTTTCCTTATTTTCAGCAGGTCTTTTATTTTTTGATGTTTTATTTTGTATAATATTTAAAATATCACAGTTATTTTTATTAATTTCCCTAAATAGGTCTTTTTTATTTACTTTAAAAGAATTTAAATGATTTGAATGTTTAAAAGATTCTTTATATCTAACGCTCTGGGAAGTTTTGCATATGGGGCATATAAAAAAGATGCCATTAAATTTATGCATGTAATATTTTTTCATGTTTTGATAGCATGAAATACCATGACCGATTGACGACATGCAATATCTTGGGTAAAAAGAACCTGATAAAAAAAATTATAAACTAATTTTTAAAAATTAATTCATTAACATAAATAATGTCGAACCCATATGTTACGCACGCCCATATCTTACGCAAAAAGAAAAAAATTACTAATACAAATTTATTAAAAAATCGCTTATCTAGCAAAGTTCTTTTTTTATATTCTTTTTCCTTATTTTAGTTTATGTCATGTCTTTTAAATCTTAGGGGTAAAGTTTTATTTTGTTTTTATAGCTTTTGGCGGGAAAATTTGGAGGGAATTTAAATCCCGAAAATGAAATACATTTTGACACTAGAAGAAATTGAAAAAATTAAAACTTGTCTAAATCAAGGAAGTAGTTGGATTACTGACTTAGATAGACATTCAAAAAGAAATTTTATAAAGAAAGCTGAAAACTTTATTGAAGTGGAAAATAAGCTTTATCTAAAATCAGGAGAATGTAACAAAGAAATCATTGCAAATGATGATGAAGTTGGCCTGCACAATTTATTTGAAAGATTGCATCTCCCTGACCACACTGGGATGAAAGCAATGTATGAAAACTCAAAACTCTTGTACGCGGGCTTCAAAAGGGAAAGAATAACGCGATATGTCTCTTCTTGTTTAATATCCAAAATTTAGAAAAACAATAATTAAATTTCATTATTTAATTGCTTTTTATATAATATCTTGGTGTTTTTATTGCTTCTTATGCTTTTTTATCTAATTTGTTTCTTTGTGTAGAATAAAAAAATTTTTGCGTAAGATATGGGCGTGCGTAACATATGGGTTCGACAAATAATAATAAAAAATCAAATATCGCAATGTCGATATTTTGCGGTTATTATCATTCATTATTATACAATTCATTGTAATGAAAACTTGTATAATAATAAACGTTAATACTTAACTATTTAAGGTCATGTCTTTGTTATAACTTGCACGTGTATTGGATGAGCACTGCATTTTCAGCATAATATTTTCTTCATTTTCCTCATTTTCATTATTATTATTAGTAAAGGGATAGCGGCCCACTAAACCAGCGGCCCTCTGAGACAAACATCCTACCCCCCCTACCCCCCCGCCATTAAAAAAAATTTTTTTTCAAGGTCAAATTTTAAACAAAGACATATGACTCATCAAGGTCATTGAAACAAAGACCATGACTCGTCCCATGACTCATTCAAGGTCATGTGACTCATCCGATGACTCATTCACGGTCATATGACTCATCCGATGACTCATTCAGGGTCATATGAGTCATGCTAAATTTTTTAAAATTTAAATTCTCAGAGTTCCCGCCAATGGTTTTTATTATTTAATAGCTCATTCGAAAGGTATTTGAATGGTGAGTATTTGAGACCATCGAAGGTCTATGGAGGTTCAATAACCTTCAAAGAGTTCAATGGTATTGGTTACACTCAACATCTCACAAGGGTATTATTATTACTATTATTATTATTATTATTAATATTATTATTTTTATTATTATTATTATTTTTATTATTATTATTATTATTATTATTATTATTTTTATTATTATTATTGTTGTTGTTATTATTATTATTATAATTATTATTATTATTATTATTATTATTATTATTATTATTATTATTAGTATTAATATATATATATATATATATATATATATATATATATATATATATATATATATATATATATATATATATACTCCGAGTTTATCCGACAAAATATTCTATCCCCCTATGGGTAATGCTCACAAGGGTACTGCTCACGCTCAACAACTCGCAAATCAACAAATCAACAAACATACATTTATTTAAACAATAAAATAATGTAAAATTAACAAAGGTAAACTAAATATTGATGTACTACTATTCGCAGCAATATTGTTTGAAATTGGTAACGTTGAATTGATTTTCAGATATTCTATTGATCCTTTGATTGTTTGAATTTCGCTTAATAATAATTCAATCTTTTTTAACAAATAATCATGCTTCTTATCAATAATTTTCATATTCTTTTTATTTTCAACAATAGAGTTATTGAAAACTTCAATATGATCAATCAATTTAATTTTTATATTTTGTATATTTACAAATGATAGTTCATAGCTGTTTTCTAAATTCTCCAATCTTTGAGATATTCTTTTTCCTGGATGCTTTGACCATTTTGGTTTGTTGAGAATATATAAAATATCCATCAACTTGGCTGTATTCGGACAAACACATATTGATTTATTAAAAGACTCCACTGTTATTGTTGTATTGTGTGAGCACACACTCGTTATAATAATTAGCAATATGGTTTTCATGTTGTATCAAATCAAAACTTTTCTTTTACATTTATAGTCTATCAACCAATCAAAATCATACGGTATTAGTATAAATAAAACATCATATTTTAAATTATTGTAGAAATGTCTCATTTTATGAAAAATCTTTTAAGCGAAGTTATCAACAAGAAGATTGTGGAAAGCCTGAGTTTCCTGGTGGACCGGACCGAAAAGATTATCGAAGGAAATCATATCGATTATGAGGATGTGCTCAATTCCGATTGCCTCGATACGAAAAAATTATATTTTCATAGGATTTTTAACTGCCTATGTGACGATGAGATGACGTGGACCCGAATACTAATAGGGTTCGCTTATATAAAGATCATAATCGAAAAAAGTTTATGGCACTCGGAACATTATTATCAGTGGTCTCAAGAAGTAATACTTTTATAATCTATATTTTATTAATATTTATTTTCTAGATAATCAAGTCAAAGTTTCAACAATGGATTGAAACCAATGGCGGATGGGGCGTACTGAATCAACTCGCCAGAAATGCGAAGGAAATAGATGAACAGAAAATGAAATTTAAAAACTATATAAAACTTGCAACAGGTGTTGCTATTTTGTATGTTTTATCGCGATTTTTAAATAAAAATTAATATAGTTATTTTGTTTGATTTTTAAATAAAAATTAATATAGTTATTTTGTTTGATTTTTAAAAAAAAATTTAAATAAATTTACAAACAATAATTAACTAAAATTTATTAACACATTCGCTGTCGTCATCTCCACATTTCATTATATTTTCATCGACATGATCATTACAATCATTCGTAATATTATCTTTAGGTTCCTCTATAGGTTCATCTATAGGTTCATAGATTTCCTCATCAATTTCTTGAGTATCGGTTTCTTGAGTTTCTTCCTGATCATCAAATCCTGTATCTTGACTCTCAACTATCCAGCCGATATTTAGGGCATTTATAATAGATAATATGTCCTCAATTTTCACACCAGCTATTTCTGCTAACTTTTCCAACAAAAAGTTGATTAAAAATTCTAAATAATAAATAATTCGGTAATTAATTAATCATGTTAACCTTTTTCTGTAGTCATTTTCATCACATTAAAACTATATTATAAGTTTCTTTATAGATTTTCTTTGTTAAATTTGCATGTCATTTGCATTTATGTTGCAATTAATAAAGAGAAAAAAAACAAATATGACTAATACATTTATTAAATATAACATTAAAATATTTGTGAAAGTCTAGCAGACATAATTTTCCAAATAGGAGAATATACATCATTATTATCAACTTTATATCCCTGGATTGCAATTGTTATATACCAATTTTCATTTTCTTTGAAACTGATTTCATCAAAAGCATCATAAAATCTTGCATATCTATTGTTGAACCATGCATGTTGATTACATGATAGATTCGAATCTAACCGTTTAAAAACATCATCAATAGTTTTGACATCAATCATTGAAAGCGTGCCGGATAAGAATTGAAATTTAGTTGGAATTAGCTTGACTGGTGCAACCAATTTCATATTGATTTCTTCTTTCAAAAATTACATTTTGTAGTTGTGGAACATTTGAACTGGTTGTACCATTTCTTTAGGTTTTTCGGTGCATGAAATTTTCTTGGTCATAGTGAATAATGATTAAATTGAAATGTTACAGGGTTTTTATACCTTTGACTCATGCCTATCAACCAATCAGATTATAGCATGTCTTTGTTTAAATTTGCATATCATTTGCATTAATGCTGCATTTATGTTCTATTAATGTTTTATTATTAATGTTTTAGTATTACTATTTCTATTATTATTACTATTTATATTATTTATATTATTTCTATTTCTATTATTATTATTACTATTTATATTATTACTATTATTATTATTTATTACTATTTCAAATATAAAAAAAAATAAAAAACACAATAGAAACAAAAATACATTTATTAATATTTATCAACAATCCGGGAGTAGTGAAACCTTCTCAGAGTTTTCACTAACTCCCATTCGACATATCGCCGATATCGATCGGCACAACATGAGCATCCGATGAAGCATTGGTACTCCGGCTCCATTTGTTTCATGGTCCTATTAATCTTGACATCGCATAGGAATTGATGGAATACCTCCATGATTCGAATTTGAGTGGCATAGAAAATCAAATCCGGAATGATTTCAGGTTCTCTATCCTTGATTATGTCTGCAATTTGCGGATAATAATATTTTATCCTATTCAGCATCACTTCAAAATATTTTTCTAAAATAATAAATATAAAAAATGTGAAAATAAAAATTTTAAATTTACCGTAGTCGTCAATATCTTTCATTAGATTTGCTGCGCTTGGTATTTTGTACATTTTGTTGAATAAATGAATCCTAAACAAAAAACCGTTTGTTTAAATCAATCAATAACCAATTAGAAATTAACCAATTAGAAATCGACCAATGAAATTATCTCATTTCGAACATTGTCAACAAATTCTCTATACTCCAAATTTCTCAACCCCAACATGACAACCTTTCCACTAGCAAACACGTTGACACATATAGGGTTATATTTTAATAGTCTTAGCGCAGGAAACAATCCCGGTTCAAACATACAATCACATTTTTTCGACATGTTATATAGATTGATACTATGTCCCATATCCATAGTAACGGTAATTGATTGGATTTTAATATTATTTATTCGATATTGTAATTTATTAATATCCAAGGGTTTCTTACATCCCATGATTCTACATTTGCCTGTTTTGAAAAATATTATTGGGTATTTCCCGCTTCTATCGATAATTTGCTGGGGTTTTCCTGGTGGGAACCTCATATTCGATACATCAAAATTTCCTCGATAATTTATATTTGCTAACATTATTAAATCATTTATGAAAATTAGTCTTTATATACAAATTGAGCACGAGTTCATTAAATCATCGAATATAAACAAATACTTATATATTTATAAAATTTGAAATGGAATTAAGAAATGATGCAGTATACCAAATCGTTGGTCCGAGTGGTAGTGGAAAAACATTATTTGTTTGCAAATTACTAAAATCAAATTTATTCAAAACAAAATTCAACAGGATTTATTGGCATAGGGGTGCTGATGAAGAACATGGATTGACGCAATCAAGTTTCTGTAAATTAAAAAACATGAAAATAGTAAAGGGATTTGATAAAAACTGGTCTAGCCGATTAAAGAAAGGTGATGTCATCATTATCGATGATTTGTACCAAGAAGCTAATAAAGAAAAAGATTTTAATAATTTATTCACTAAAATCAGCAGACATGTCGGTGTAACAGTTATTTTCATAACACAAAATCTATTTCATCAAGGTGGTGCACATCGAACACGTAATTTAAATGTACAATATTTAGTTATTTTCAAGAACCCTAGAGATGCAACAGTGATTGATTTTCTTGCACGTCAAGCATACCCTAACAATCGTAATTTTCTTATCAGTGCATTTCAAGATGCAACAAAAATACCTCATGGGTATATATCTCTTGATTTCACGCAACAATGTCCCGATGATTTACGAGTAAAAACAGATATTTTCAACCCAAAAGGTGCCATGGTTTATAAACAAAGTTGAAAACCTCTATGAATAATGATGTTTTTAAAAGCAAGGGTGAAAAATATTAGGAAATTAAGAAAGAGTATTAAAAAGAGTATTAAAGTTCCAAAAGTTCCACCAACAACTAGTTATACACCATCTAAAAAACGTGTTACTGAAAATTTCTCCGCAATGAATCTTATTTCGAAAAATCCTAAACCTAAACGTAAAACCAGTAAACGTAAAATCAGTAAAAAAGTAGTTAAAAATCATCGCAGTTTTCCATTTTTTAATGCATTGTTAAAGGCCCCGAGTATGAAAAGAATGAATATATTGCAATCATTCCCAAATTTTGTTGTCGATGATTTACTCAATATTATACTTAAAGTAGTCAAAGGCAAAATTAAAATCAGTAAATCAAAAAAGCATTTATTGAGCAAACACAGGTTATCATTAGTTATCATTAGTAAATAATAAAAATCGTAAGCAAATGAGGAAAATTATATATAAACAACAAGGTGGATTTATTGGTGCATTGATACCTCTGGCGTTATCATTATTAGGTGGAGTTGTAGGAAATCAATCATAAACAATGGGTGCTAATCCTTCATTGCCCGATATTAAATTTAATTTTAAATCTTCTTGTTGTAATGGAGAAGATTTGGACGAACCCAGAAGACGAAGCCGGTTTCGGTGGAGTGGCAAAATTAAAGAAAAGAGTTCCGAATTCGAAAAAAGAAACCCAGAAGAGGTTATCAGATCAGCTTGCGTACAGTTTGAACAAACCAATGCGGAAAAGATTTCCAACAAGGGCATATAAAACATTTGGTATTGACGATTTATGGCAAATGGATTTGATGGAGATGATACCCTATTCGAAAATTAACAATGGGAATAAATATATTTTAACATGTATTAATGTATTCAGCAGGTTTGCACGAGCAATACCAGTCAAGGCAAAATCTGCAGATGAAATGTCCAAGGCAATTAATATTTTATTTAAAGATGGACATCCTAATAACTTGCAAACAGATTTGGGTATTATTATTATTATTATTATTATTATTATTATTATTATTATTATTATTATTATTATTATTATTATTTTAGGTAAAGAATTCTACAATAGCAAAGTTAAGCAAATCCTCGATAAACTGAAAATAAATCACTACTCGGTACATTCTCAATACAAAGCTGCCCATGTTGAAAGATTTAATCGAACATTGAGAGATAGATTAAAGAAATTGTTCGTGCATCAAGGTAATAAAAAAGGGGTAAATGTATTACCGAAAATAATAACAAGTTATAATCATTCATCACATCGAGGAGTGAATGGATTGAGACCGGTTGATATTACATCAAAAACATCATTGACTTCTAAAAAATCTGTAACAATTGTAAAACCTAAATATAAAGTCGGTGACCATGTTAGAATTAGTAAAATTAGTGCATCACCATTTATTAAAAATTTTGATACAAATTGGAGTGATGAAGTCTTTGTAATTTCAAAAATAAATACTAAACAGAATCCTGTTATGTATGTCATCAAAGATAATGATAATAATATTGTACAAGGGAAATTTTATGAGCAGGAATTACAAGTCATTCCTCCCCCAAAAGTATTTAGAATTCAAAAAATATTGAAAACTAAAAAGGTCGGCAAGGATAAACAATACTATGTCAAATGGCATGGTTATCAAAACCCGTCATGGATATCAGCAAAAGACCTAGTAAAGTGAATTTTTATACTATTTTGCCGAGCAATAGTGGCCCATTAATTCATCCAGACAATCAAGCCAGTACATTCATGGTCAATCTCCAGAACCCGATTTCTTTAAATGGGGACTGGGAAGTTGCACTGCAAAATTTTACATTCGTGTACAACACATTCCCATTTTTAGTCAATGTAAGATTGATTTCAAAAAGAATATTGTGAAAACATGTAGCGGTATCTTTGTTATCAGTAATTATGATAAAACATATCATATTCCGAATCAAATATTAGATTCGCATTGCTATATGTTTTACAAGGATGGATTAAATATCAGTTGTGATTTTAAACCATTTACAATAACATTCGAAACTATTGAAGATACCAAACGAATGGGTTGCAATAAGTTGAAAAATATTGTTACGGAGACCGAGTATTTATTACGTTTTAATCTATTTGAAGCAAACAGTATAGTGAAAGAAGAATTCAAAATATCTGTGTCGTATAATGATGAAGTTGAAGAATCATTTACCTTTGCTGATGAATTATATTTTGATAAACTTGATGTATTACTTAAATATTTAAAGTTCAATTGTTCACACATATTTAAAAATTTGGAAATTGTGAAAGATTTGATGTTTACCTTCAGTTTGAATGATGATATTTGCGAAGTTACATTTGATAAAAATTTGGCAAATTCACTTGGATTAGATAAGCAAAAATATCGAGAAAAATCGACTGGTATACGCAAACCAAGAATACTAGAACATCATAAACAAATGTTCATATATACTAACATTATCGAACCCATAATTGTTGGTGATTCCAGTGTTCCTCTTTTGAAATCGGTATGGATTGGAAAATATGAACATGATGAAGTTGTCAATATAAATATCGATAATCCCATGTATTTACCAATAGCAAGTTCATGTATAAACAATATAGAAATAAATATTCGTGATGATAGTGGAAAACTTATAAACTTTCCAAAAGGTTCAAAAACTCATTTGACATTACATTTTCGTAAAGTAGATGGCAAATTCTGATATTATTAGTATGTATAGTGGTAGCCAATCTGGCGGTGAATTACCATATTTTATTGGTAAACAGTACGGATCGGGATGGTTGAGAACAATTGGTAGATTTGCATTGCCTATTCTTAAACGTATTGGTAGTTTTGGTATGAAAACTGCAAAAGATGTTATTATGAATGAACAGAAAATATTACCATCTCTAAAAACAAATGCTTTAGCTGAATTAGGGAAAGTTTTACCAGGGGTTGCAGGTATGTTTCAAAAAGAAAAATCTCCAGCTCCTGTTCCTGTTCCAAAACGTAAAAGACATGGAATATCACTTATAAACAAACGAATGAAAGGACATGGAACTATATTTGCAAAATGATTTGTGGTAAATCTGAATTATGTATATTTGATAGACCATCGCCTCAAGCGGTAATCGAATTTGGGGCGTTTGAGGAAGTTTTTCCAATGAATTCAATTACCGATAGTAGAAATGATATAGAGTTTTATATTAATGGTTCGCAAACTGAATATTTAGATTTGAATGATACTTTATTGACTGTTCAGATCAAGGTTGTAGATAAAGATAGAAAAGTTTTGGATGCCAATGCAGATGCAATACCGAACAATTTCCTGTTTCATACTCTGTTTAAAGATGCAGTGTTGGGATTTAATAATATCAAGATTGAGGGTGGAAATAATACATTCATTCACAAGGCATTAATAGAAACTATTTTAAATTACAATTCCGATACTAAAAATACATGTCTTACTCCTATGGGTTATGCAGCAGCAGATGATGAAAGAAAAAAGTGGGTTAAAGGCTCAAAGGTTTTCACCATGTGCTCATCATTACAACTCGATTTTATGGATCAACCGAAATATTTACTACCGGAAGTTAATGTACATATTACACTGAAAAGGTCTGTTTCTGCATTATCTCTTACTAGTGCAATTGGTGCACCAATATGTCAATTAGTTGATGCAAAATTATTGGTGAGAAGAGTTCGAGTAGACCCCTCAGTATTAGCTGGTCATCAATTAGGTCTTAATTCAAAACATGCAATTTATCCATTAAAAACAAAGGAAATTGTACAATTCGCTATTGTTAAAGGTGCTTCATCATTCTATAAAGAACAAATATTTGGTGACAGAAGAATGCCTAATTTTATTCTGATAACATTTCAAAGTGAAACACAATATAATGGATCATATACTGCGTCCAGCTCAATTTTCAAAAACTTTGGTGTTACATCATTGACTTTGTCGAAAAATACTGATTATAGAGAAACATATATTCAAGATTTCGAGAATGACAATTACTGTGCGACATATATGCAGAGTATTGTTAGAAATCTGGGTTATTTAGATAAAAATTTGAATTGTGGAATAACTCTAGAAGAATTTAAAACCAAATACCCATTTTTTACATTTGTTTTAGCCCATGATTTTGATTTAAATCAGAGTCAATTACCCCAAAATGGAAATTTACGACTGGATATAGTTTGCAAAAGCAATTACTGAACCAGTCCATGTAATAATCTATGGAGTATTTGAAAATGAAGTTCAAATTACTGCAAATAGAACAGTGTTGGTATAAATGTGTACAGAAATATAGAAAGTTGTCATGGAGTAAGTTTTTTGATACTATTTAATTTATTAATGTAGTTCTGTTCAGGTTAATCGAATTGGAAAACAGATATTGGGAAATGAATTTGTAGGAGTTTTTCCTCTCGATAAAATTCCATATTTGAGAAATATTCAAGCCATAATCGTCAATACTCAATCGGCTCATCTTGGTGGAGAACATTGGATAGCTATATACGTGAAACCTAGTAATATATTCGTATTCGATCCTATGGGTTTTTATTACCCGGCTTTATTGATATCAAAACTGCAAACAATGGGGTAAACAATGTATAATAAAACTATGTTTCAAAATCCATTGACCCAAACATGTGGTCAACATTGTTTAGCTTGGTTGTTGTATAAAAAATTTGATGTTTAATAAATGTATATTGTATCCTTTGTTGTTCTTATTATTATTATTATATATTTCTTGCAATTATTTGCTTTATTTATCTTTTATTTCAAATTATTATTATTATTATTATTATTATTATTATTATTATTATTATTATTATTATTATTATTATTATTATTATTATTACTATTATTATTATTATTATTAGTATTATTATTAATATTGTTATTATTATTATTGTTATTATTATTATTAATAATAATATTATTAATATTATTATTTTGAAAAATATTATTATTATTTTTGTCATAAAGACATCACATGCCTGGAGCATGCACAGTGCATCTTAACAAAGTCGTGACTAATAAAGACAGTCACATGAAAAATAAGAAGGCATGTGTAGACGCAATGTGATTGGTCAAGAGAGTAAAATATTTGTGTCTAAATTCTGATTGGCTGGGACATGAAATTTTCATTTTCTTTATAAACATTCACAAATTCC
Source organism: Schmidtea polychroa (assembly GCA_959609185.1). Taxonomy (NCBI): domain Eukaryota; kingdom Metazoa; phylum Platyhelminthes; order Tricladida; family Dugesiidae; genus Schmidtea; species Schmidtea polychroa. The sequence goes on along the minus strand of CAUHTR010001870.1, from coordinate 11,404 downwards.
AAATTTGTCACTTTTAAAAAATATTTATTTACAAATTTGCAAACAAAACAATTATCAAAAATTTCAAAATGAATAATCAAAATAATATTTTAAGAGCAATGTTGGCTGGAGAAAACGGTAAATTTTTTTTTTCTTTTATTTATTATTATTTTATTCACATTTAGCTAATTTATGGTACGAAGTTACCGAAGCAGAAAATAATATGGACGATGTCCCAATTATTATTAGTGACGATGATGATGGTAAATTAAATTATTTATTTATTTATTAAATTATTAAAATTTGGATGAAATTAATCTTATGGAAGATAATGAACTTATTATTATAACCGATGATGAAGAAATCATTATTAGTGATGACAGTGGTAAGTTTTATATTATTTATTAAATATATTTAAAAAGGAACTTCAGATAATGAAACAAATGTAGTTACAAATGAAGGAGTAGTTAATAATATCGTCGATGATGCCCCAACAGATATTGGAAATGTCGTCAATGAATCTGATGCATCCACATTTATTGCAAATGCAGTTGATGATTCTGATGCCCCCACTGATATTGGGGATGCCCCTATGCGGGATGAATTAGAAGATGATTCTGATTCCGATATGGAATGGAAATGTTAGCATTTTTTATTTTTTTAATTTATTTTTTATAATATTTAACAAATTTTTACTAAAACACTTCGTTAAATGTATTAATTTAAATGATTAATTATTCAAAAACTTTATTTGATAAGTAATTAAATCTTTATAAATCATAAATTGATAATAATATTTTAACAAATTAATACATGTAACAAATCTGTCATAGAATAATAATAATAATAATAATAATAATAATAATAATAATAATAATAATAATAATAATAATAATAATAATAATAATAATAATAATCATAATAATAATAATAATAATATAAAATGATGATTGCTTGGTAGCAGCATTTATTATTTAAAACAATAAAATGATAATTTAAGCCTTTTGCTGCAAATAATGTATTTAATGAAAGAATTTTCGACTATACGATAGTCCTTGTCAATCTCCTGGAATTTAGCAATGTTCTTCTTCAAAATACCCTTCAATCTTTCTTTTATTTCCTTTCTCTTAATTCTCATTGGTTGTAAATATAATGAATTGTTTTACTAAAAACTTTTAAAATTTTTTTATAATTTTTACATTTAAAATTTCAAAATGACACAAACCAAAAATTTTTAAATTTTTTACAGCTTCTATAATTAGCTTCTAGAAGCCTAATAAAATATTTGAAAATATTTTAAATAAAGCCTCCAATAACCACTTATATATGCTATTTAAATATTTCAATAAATGTGTCAATTTTGATTTTCAAACCCTATTTTTTAAAATTTTTTTCTATATTATTCTAATTATTACTTTTTAATTTATTCTATTTTTTTTTATAATTTCTTTATATATTGTCAGTTATTCTCAAAGTCAATGACAACAGATCAAATTCATGATTTCATTGATTTCTTCTTTAGTGTTGATCTTTGGCTGTCTGTTTATGATGAGAATTGCTTCTTTGATTCTGACATTTTTCTTTTGGATGTTTCCATTAGCTATGATTTCTATTGAAATATTTTTTCTTTCCTCTGTTGGCTGACACTGCCGGAGATGTCTGCCCAACGAGGATGTTCCACCAGGATCTAGATGTTCTTTAACTCTTTGGTGCAATGTCCTGAGGGTACTTCCAATGTAGATTTCATTGCATACATTGCACGTGATGCAATAGACGATGTTTTTTCTAAAGCACATATCTTTCGGTGTCTGGCAGTTTTTCATTGTGCAATTGTTTTCTTTATTTATGTTGCCTGCCAGAGCCCTTCTCAATGTCCAAGATTTATGTGCTATCCGAATTGGAAGACCGGTACGTTTAAGTTCTTTCAGGATCTTGAAGTCGAGTATGTCACTGATGAATGGGATATTCAGATAGAAATATTTCTGATTCTTTTGTGTTAATTCCCTAGATCTTCTTGGGGTAGAATTCATTTTTTCAATGTCCTCACCTTGGTATCCGTTTCGGTGTAAGATTTTATTGAAATTTGATTGCTCTTTAAAGTTTTCGTTTTTCTCCGTGCATCGATTGGCTATTCTTTGTTTCTCGTTTCTTATGACATGTACTTTCTGTAAGTATGGAAGCGCTGATCTTTGGTGCATAAATATTTCTTTGCGAGCTGGTTTTCTGTAGAACCCGTATGTTGGAGTATTTTCTTCTATTTTGATTCTCAAATCCAATAAATTGAGGGATCCATCTTCTTCCGGATATTCGATTTCGAACTTAATATCTTGATGAGCCGCATTGAATGTATGAAATATTTCCTCCGCTTCTTTTCTGTTTTTGGTCGTGATGAAGATATCATCTACATATCTTGCATAGAAACCGATGGGTTGTATGGTCCTCAGTGTCTGTCGTTCGAGGCTATCCATAAAGATGATTGCTAGCAGTCCTGATATGCTAGAACCCATAGGCAGACCTTTAACTTGTTTATAGATATTTTGTTCAAAGGTTTTTTTTTTTTTTTTTTACCTTATGTAAATTATATTAGTCTAATAAAATGTATTAATTAATGTTATTTTTGAACAAATACAATCGAAATGATATATATATTCAAAAATTTTAGATTGTAATTTAATTATTTTTTAAAAATTTATAAGGCAAACTATATCAACGATATTGTCAATCCTCAATTGGACATAGCTCTGCATGCCATAAAGTAATGAAGCTTTACTATGGTCATAGATTCTATGGCACCAACTTTTTTATTTGCCTCAAATGCGAAACTGCTCAAGATTTAAAATACATAGATTTTTATAAGGGGCACTACACCCACTTAAATCAATTTGTATTGAATAAAAAGACCCGTTTTAATATAATTTATGCGAAAACTAATAAGATTAATAATACAAATAATAATAATAATAATAATAATAATAATAATAATAATAATAATAATAATAATAATAATAATAATAATAATAATAATAACAATAATAACAGAAATAATAGAAATAATAATACAAATAACAGAAATAATAATACAAATAACCGAAATAATACAAATAATATAAATAATAATACAAATAACCAAAATAATACAAATAATAATAATCCATATAATGGAAATAGTACAAATAATAATATTACAAATAATGGAAATATTAATAATACAAATAATAGAAATATAGATAATACAAATAATAATACAAATAATAATAATAATAATAATACAAATAATAATACAAATAATCGAAATAATAAAAAATCTAAAAGACCTGCTGTAAATACTGTTCCGTGTATCCCTACTAAAATTATAAAATTATCAACCATCGTGATAAGTGATGATGAATCTGAATTATTAAATACCCAAATAGGGGGTTCGATAAACAATATAGAAAATATTCAAATAGATATAAATGATGAACCTGAAATAGAGATAGATTTAAAGGGTTCCCGTAAAAATATTCGATTTGATTTAGAACATAAAAACTTAATTCAAATCTCCCTTACGGATAAAATTATAAATAAAATTAATGTGGAAATTGAAAAGATGGGATCTGTAAAAGTCCAGTTTACAGTTCTTATTCAATTTGAAAAAGATGGAGAAATTAAAGATAATTTCTTTTCAAATAGTGCGAGTGTTTTTTTCCGACAATTTTCTTATCGATGGTGTGAGTCGATTAAATGAGAAAATTGAAAAATTTATTAATTTAGGTAGCGAATGAAGGGTTGTAAAGATTAAGGAACTTGATTTTATTTTGACCACATTTTACCCTATAAGTCGATTAGCTGGCCATAGTTTTATACCTACACCAGCGGCAATATATAAAAAGAAAGCAATTGTAAATGTAAGAAACAATGACAATGCTTGTTTTATATATAGTGTTTTATCACTATTAAAGCGTGATATAATTTTAAATCACAGGGAGCGTGTTTCCAATTATACTAATTACTTAGACTAACTTAATTATGATCCCATTACTGATTGACCAATGAGGTTATGCAACATCCCGAAATTTGAAAGAAATAACATAGATTTAAAATTGGCAATCAATGTTTTTGAATATAAACCCACAATAACAGGGAATAAAATAAATAATGATATAGATTATGTACCTCATCATCCACATCTAAATATAATTCATAGATCTAAGGTTACCGAAGGGAATCCTATTAATCTTTTACTCCTACAAGACGGTGATAATTATCATTACACCGCAATTTTTAATTTAAACCGATTAATGAATGGTCTTCAACCATCGAATGTAATACTAGAATTAGAGTTAGATGGTGCCCTCATTGTTTAAATGGTTTTTATCGGGTCAAAACTTTTAAGGTACATGTTGCATTGTGCGCTAAAAATCAAATAGGAACCACCCTTTACACGCTCCCTAAAAATAAAAATTTAACGTTTAAAGATTATTCAAAGATGATTACCCCACCGTTCGTAATATACGCGGACTTTGAGGCTATTTTACCTGGGGATATAAATCATCACCAAATACACAAGCAAATAACAGCAGGTCTATTATTAATTAACAATTACACTAACACAACATCATATTTTAATTTTATAGGCTTGGAATGTGTTTTTGAATTTTTAAAGAAGGTGGAGGAAATTGCTGTCACAATTGTCCTCCCGTATTATGAAATTCATGGTAGAAAATTCATTAATACTCTGTCTTTCAATGAGGAACGGGAGTTCAACAACTGTAGGACTTGTTATCTCTGTAAACATTTTATAAAAGATAAGGTTAAGGACCATGATCATTTCACAGGTAAGTATCTTGGTGCTGCCTGTAGAAATTGCAATGTTTCTAGGAGAATAAACAAACAGTTACCCATTGTCTTTCATAATTTGAAGGGGTATGACTTACATCACATTTTAAAGTATGGTTTGAATGATTTTCCATCTTGGAAATTAAATATCATTCCGACCACCACTGAAAAATTTATATCCTTGATTGTAAATATTAACAAATTGACTGTTCGTTTTATCGACAGTATGCAATTTGTTAACTCATCGTTAGCAAAGGCAGTTAAAACTCTTTCAGATTTACCTTTAACTTCTTCTGTTTTTGATGGTAGTATTGTGAGAGCAAAGGGCATATTTCCTTACGACTTTGCAACATCACTCGAAATTCTTGAATCTACTCATGAATTACCACCGATTTGGAGTTCTGTATCTAATGAAGAATATGCTATTGCCCAAGAAATCTGGGTTCAGCAAAATTGCGAAACAATGTTAGACTATATGTTAACGTACCTTAAATTGGACGTATTCCTCTTGGCAGATTATTTTCAGCAATTCCGCCCCAAAGCAATTGCTTATAACGGCCTTGAACCTCTAAACTTCTATGGAATTCCAGGTATGTCATGGGCGTCAGCACTCATGACATTACAGGAACCTATAGAAGTTCTACAGGATATGGAAATGTATAATTTCTACGAAGGTGGAATACGGGGCGGGTTAACATTTGTTAACAAACATTATGTAGCAAGTTCTGAAGATACAGAACTTTTGTATATAGATATAAATAATTTATATGGTTGGGCTCTTAGCCAAAATCTTCCGTATGGTGACTTTGTTTGGGTGTATGAAAATCTGAATGATGTGTTGAGTGAATGCGTGAATGCAGATATTGAAAACCTTCCATATGGTTATACTATGGAAGTAGACATCAATATCCCTAATCGTGTGCATGAATATTTGAATGATTTTCCGCTTGCTCCGGAAAAAATGTGTCCACCTAATTCAAAGGTGGAGAAGCTTATGCTCACGCATTGGCCTAAGAAGAACCATGTTCTTCATTGGCGGCTTCTCAAGCTGTATATAGAATTAGGTGCGGAAGTTGAGCATGTACATAGAGCAATTAAATTTAAACAATCAACAATTTTCAAAACATATATAGATCGAAATACTAATTTACGTTCAAAATCAACATGTGAACTGTATAGAGATCTATATAAATTATTCAATAATAGTCTCTATGGTAAATCAGTAGAGAATTTGAAAAAACGTATGAATTTGAGGCTATGCAATTCATCAGCAAAGATGATTGTATACGCCTCCAAACCAACTTTCAAAAAATCAATTAAAATAGCGGATGATCTGATTGCGGTTCATCTTAATAAAGATATTATATGTTTAGACAGGCCTAGCTACATAGGCCAATCTGTGCTAGACCTGTCTAAACTACGCATGTATCAACTGCAATATAATGAATTGGCAAAATATAGATCCGAATTCTTATGTGATATTAATATCGTTGCCGGCGATACTGATTCGTTTTTTCTTGAGGTTAAGCACTGTAAGCTAGACACTCTTTTGCCGGCAATGATAAGAGATAATCTTCTAGATACCTCTAATTATGATCCCGCACACCCCTTATACTCGAGAAACCTTGATTCCGTGATAGGAAAATTTAAAGATGAAAGCAAAGGTCTCGGGTATAAGGAATGGGTTTTCTTAAGACCTAAGTGCTATAGTTTATTAGGTGTTAAAGATACTATGAGGGCTAAAGGGGTGAATTTAATGGGGACAGAGATTGGGCACCAGTCATATTTAGACTGCTACAATAACAACGTAGAATTTGCAGTGCCGCAAACTAGGATAGGGACGCGGAACCACCAGCTATATACCATCAAAAATAGTAAAATCGCATTGACAAATAACGATGACAAGCGATTATGGGTGGGGAAAAATAATAGTATCGCATTTGGGCATTATTTTGGGGTTGATGCTGTAGATAATGATCAAGTATTGGATGAAGTTGGACCGCTCTCTGTAGGTTTCAGTCCAGATTTCGATGAAAGTGATCAAATATTAGAGGAAGTTGGATCCCTTTGTGGAGGTTTCAGCCCAGATTTCGATGATAGTATCGATATAGATGTTGATATAGACGATATAATATTAACTGATGATGATGATGACGACTATTATTAAATATATCTTCTTTAAAAACTAGACTTTTAATGTTTTCATTTTTATTTTTTTATTGATGTATTAAAAGCTTCGGATAGTTTTCAAATTTAATCATTTTTAATAATCGTAATAATAACATCTTTTAATATGTGTATTTTTATTATTATTTTGAAAACATGTGATAGTTTTCAAGTTTAAACATTTTTTAATAAAAATAATAATAATAATAATAATAATAATAATAATAATAATAATAATAATAATAATAATAATAATAATAATAATAATAATAATAATAATAATAATAATAATAATAATAATAATAGTAATAAAAATAAACTTGCGATATGTTGATTGTAACCAGCTATGTGGAGATTTCAGCCAAGATTTCGATGATAAGGATCAAATATTGGATGATGTTGGACCGCTTTGTGGAGATTTCAACCCAGATTTCGATGATAGTATCGATATAGATGTTGATATTGATGATATATTATTAACTGATAATGATAATGATGAATATTATTAAAAATATATCTTTTTTAAAAAAAAAACTAGACTTCATGTGTTCATTTTTATTGGTGTATTAAAAACTTGTGATAGTTTTCAAGTTTAATCATTTTTAATAATCGTAATAATAACATCTTTTAATATTTCCATTTTTATTGTTATATTGAAAACATGTGATAATTTTCAAGTTTCAACATTTTTATTATTAGTAATGATAACTACTTTTAATATGCTCATTTTCATTTTTATTGGTATTTTGAAAACTTGTGATAGTTTCAATTTTATACATTTTTAAATAATAATGATGATAATAATAATGATGTTAATAATAATAATAATAATAATAATAATAATAATAATAATAATAATAATAATAATAATAATAATACCATCATGAGATGTTGAGTGTAACCAATACTATTGTGAGCACTAACCATGAGGGGACAAAATATCTTGTCGGATAAACTCAGAGTATAACTTTGTTTGACGACAAACCAAAATGGTCAAAGCACCCAGGAAAAAGAATATCTCAAAGATTGGAGAATTTAGAAAACAGCTATGAACTATCATTTGTAAATATACAAAATATAAAAATTAAATTGATTGATCATATTGAAGTTTTCAATAACTCTATTGTTGAAAATAAAAAGAATATGAAAATTATTGATAAGAAGCATGATTATTTGTTAAAAAAAGATTGAATTATTATTAAGCGAAATTCAAACAATCAAAGGATTAATAGAATATCTGAAAATCAATTTAACGTTACCAATTTCAAACAATATTGCTGCGAATAGTAGTACATCAATATTTAGTTTACCTTTAATTTTACATTATTTTATTGTTTAAATAAATGTATGTTTGTTGATTTGTTGATTTGCGAGTTGTTGAGCGTGAGCAGTACCCTTGTGAGCATTACCCATAGGGGGATAGAATATTTTGTTGGATAAATCCGGAGTATATATATTAATACTAATAATAATAATAATAATAATAATAATAATAATAATAATAATAATAATAATAATAATAATAATAATAATAATAATAATAATAATAACAATAATAATAAAAATAATAATAATAATAATAATAATAATAATAATAATAATAATAAAAATAATAATAATAATAAAAATAATAATAATAATAATAATAATAATAATAATAATAATAATAATAGTAATAATAATACCCTTGTGAGATGTTGAGTGTAACCAATACCATTGAACTCTTTGAAGGTTATTGAACCTCCATAGACCTTCGATGGTCTCATATACTCACCATTCAAATACCTTTCGAATGAGCTATTAAATAATAAAAACCATTGGCGGGAACTCTGAGAATTTAAATTTTAAAAAATTTAGCATGACTCATATGACCTTGAGAATGACCTTGAATGAGTCGTCGGATGAGTCACATGACCTTGACTGAGTCATCGGATGAGTCATATGTCCTTCAATGAGTCATCGGATGAGTCATATGACCTTGAATCAGTCATCGGGTGAGTCATATGACATTGAATCAGTCATCCGATGAGTCATATGACCTTGAATGAGTCATCGGATGAGTCATGGTCTTTGTTTCAATGACCTTGATGAGTCATATGCCTTTGTTTAAAATTTGACCTTGAAAAAAAATTAAAATGGCTGGGGGTGGGGGGTAGGGGTATGTTTTTGTCCCAGAGGGCCGCTGGTTTAGTGGGCCGCTATCCCTCTATTATTATTATTATTATTATTATTATTATTATTATTATTATTATTATTATTATTATTATTATTATTATTATTATTATTATTATTATTATTATTATTATTATTATTATTATTATTATTATTATTATTATTATTATTATTATTATTATTATATATAGAGAGATGTATCTGCATGCTGACTGCAGACTACATTAAATGGGGCAAATTAATATTATTAATATATTTGAGAGAATTGTATCTGCATATTAATATATATTATCATTATTAATATTATTATTTAAACTAATGTAGATGCTCATTGCAAACTACAAGGAATAGATATTGTTTCTTAAACACTTTTTTAAACATTTTCATAATATTTTCATCATTTTCTTCATCATAATATTTTCATCATTTCATCATAATATTTTCATCATTTTCTTCATCATAATATTTTCATCATTTTCTTCATCATAATATTTTCATCATTTTCCTCATCATAATATTTTCATTTTCCTCATAATATTTTCATCATTTTCTTCATCATAATATTTTCATCATTTCTTCCTCATAATATTTTCATCATTTTCGTCATCATAACATTTTCAATTTCATCATAATATTTTCTTCATTTTCATAATTACATAATAAGTTTTTATAAATAAGTTTTTAAGAAAATGTTTAAAAAGTATTTAAGAAATTTAAAAGGTTTTTAAAAAATAAATATATAAAAATAAATAAATACTAACATTGTGATTCCATGTCGGAATCAGATTCATTATCAGCTACCTCCTCAATAGAAGTGAGGGCATTTTCCACATTGTTTTCCTCATCATTATTAATTGGGGTATCTGCATCCAAGTCGACATTTAACTCTAAAATGTTTTTTAAAAATAATTTACTAAAATAAAATAAATTTACTTTGTTTATTGAAAACATTACAGGAAACTGGGGCATTAGTTTGCTCAATAAATACGACATCATCATCTTCATCGCTAATACAAATCGGATCTAAATGAAAAATTAATTTTATAAACAGTAAAAATATTAAAATTACCAAAAATCTTATCCACATTCAGAATTCTTTCGTCCTCAGTAACTTGATACCAATCGAACACATCTAAAAAATAAAGAATAAAATATAATAAATAAATAAATAATAAAATTAATATGTTACTTCTTAATATACTTCTTAATAATATACTTCTTAATAAGTTGTGTTATTGTTTGCCATTATGAGAAATTTTAATCGTTGAAATTTAGAATTTGAAATTTTTGAAAAAATTGTGACAAATTTTAGATTTGTAAATGTTTATAAAGAGAATGAATATTTTCCTGTCCCAGCCAATGAGAATTTAGACACACACACATAGAAACCAATCATATTACATCTACACATGCATGCATGCATTGGTAATCACACTGAAATTTCATGTGACTGCCTTTGTTAGTCATGTCCTTTGTTAACATGCACTGTGCATGCTCCATGCATGTGATGTCTTTATGACAAAATAATAATAATATTTATCTAAATAATAATAAACCTAATTTAAAATAATAATATTTTTGAAAATAATAATAATAATAATAATAATAATAATAATAATAATAATAATAATAATAATAATAATAATAATAATAATAATAATAATAAATTTAATAAATAATAATAATAATAATAATAATAATAATAATAATAATAATATTAATAATAATATTAATAATCACAACAACAAAGGAAAGGATACATTTATTAAACATCAAATTTTTTATACAACAACCAAGCTAAACAATGTTGACCACATGTTTGGGTCAATGGATTTTGAAACATAGTTTTATTATACACGATAGGTTTCCCCATTGTTTGTAGTTTTGATATCAACAAAGCTGGGTAATAAAAACCCATAGGATCGAACACGAATATATTACCAGGTTTCATATATATAGCTATCCAATGTTCTCCACCAAGATGAGACGATTGAGTATTGACGATTATTGCTTGATTATTGCTCAAATATGGAATTTTATCAAGAGGAAAAACTCCTACAAATTCATTTCCCAATATTTGTTTTCCAATTCGATTAACCTGAACAGAACTACTTTAATAAATTAAACAGTATAAAAACAACTTACTCCATGACAACTTTCTGTGTTTCTGTATACATTTATACCAACACTGTTCTATTTGAAGTAATTTGAACTTCATTTTCAAATACTCCATATATTATAACATGTACCGGTTCAGTAATGGCTTTTG
>CAUHTR010001869.1:0-48085 GCA_959609185.1 Schmidtea polychroa | reverse complement strand
CTAATTAAAATCATAAAATTCCTTCAATAAAGATCAATTTCCTTTAGCTGTTGTCGATTTCAAACTTTTAAGTCAATATTTCTCAAGTTTTGTCACTGATGTCCCCACAATGAATAAAATAACTTCTTAAGTAAAATAATTTAAAGCAATAACCTTTGATATCAATCCCAATTAATTCTAAAGATTTCAAATATTTCATTGTGAAAACCAAGTAAATTGATCATTAACCCTAAACCACTTAATAAAACAGTGGATAATTAATAAAAAACTGGTTCTAAAACATAAATCTAAATTACTGTGCAATAACATTCATCACAACCTAATAAACCTCTAAAACGATATAATTTCACAGGAACTATTATTAATTCATAGCTAAATACTGACTATTTCCCTTTAAAATTTACCAATAAGAACATTGTCGATTTAAATAGAGATTTCAAACATTTCCACCTTAACCGATTTCTCACCAAATATTTCTATCATTTTAAACACCTTAAAAATCATCTATTACCATCTTAACCAACCGACTTTAATATATCAGACCTTTAATATATCAATTCTCTTAAAATCGTTAGAAAATTCTTCAAAATATGAATTTTATTTAATTGTTACAGACATCCTTCCATTGAAATAATTTAGTATCTAAATTCATGTAGTAAGAGCCCATTAAAAATTTACTAAAATCAATATTTTCTACCAATATTTCACCACATTTACCATCAAATACCTAACTAGAAATGAAATATATCGATTGATCATAAGTCTTCATCGATTCAGCTAATTATATAGCAATTATAACGTGATATATCTTTCAAAATCACAAATTTCAGTATATTTTACAATAATTTTTACAAAAATTAAATAATAATAACTTGATTATTGTAAAAACTCTAATTATTAACCTAACTGTCATTAAAAATATTTTTATTTAAAAGTAAATTTAAAAACAAGTCAATAAAATATAGCAAATTATCAAGAAATTAATTAAATTTGTCTTAGAATTAACACTAAAACGTTAAATTTCAAAATATTCTTTCAATTATTCACAAAAATGTTAGTAATAATGTTAGTAAAATCCCACTAACTCTAAAAATTACCAATGAATTTAATGCTAAATAATAACCAAAAATTTGCCTAAATAAAACACACCAGTACCTTTACGACCAGTACCCTTACGAGCAGTACCAATTGTGAACAGTACCCATAGAGGGAGAAAATATCTTGTCGGATAAACTCAGAGTATATATAATAAAACGAATTAACAATAACTCCATCAAATTGAATCAGTCAAATTAACACAAATTTTGATAAAAAATCTTATTCTAAAATGGTAAGAAGCGTAAAGTCGAAAGATAATTTTAATAACACCGAGATAAATTAACAATATTATTCTCAGGTGGTAAGAGGGGGTATATGTGGTCTGGCGGTGACCAATCATACTACTTAATAATAATAATAATAATAATAATAATAATAATAATAATAATAATAATAATAATAATAATAATAATAACAATAATAATATTAATAATAATACTAAGAACAACAAAGGAAAGGATACATTTATTAAACATCAAATTTTTTATACAACAAGCAAGCTAAACAATGTTGACCGCATGTTTGGGTCAATGGATTTTGAAACATCGTTTTATTATACACGATAGGTTTCCCCATTGTTTGTAGTTTTGATATTAACAAAGCTGGGTAATAAAAACCCATAGGATCGAACACAAATATATTACCAGGTTTCATATATATAGCTATCCAATGTTCTCCACCAAGATGAGACGATTGAGTATTGACGATTATTGCTTGATTATTGCTCAAATATGGAATTTATCAAGAGGAAAAACTCCAACAAATTCATTTCCCAATATTTGTTTTCCAATTCGATTAACCTGAACAGAACTACTTTAATAAATTAAACGGTATAAAAACAACTTATTCCATGACAACTTTCTGTGTTTCTGTATACATTTATACCAACACTGTTCTATTTGAAGTAATTTGAACTTCCTTTTCAAATACTCCATATATTATAACATGTACCGGTTCAGTAATGGCTTTTGCAAACTTTATATCCAGTCGTAAATTTCCATTTTGTGGTAATTGACTCTGATTTAAATCAAAATCGGGGGCTAAAACGAATGTAAAAAATGGGTATTTGCTTTTAAATTCTTCTAGAGTTATTCCACAATTCAAATTTCTATCTAAATAACCCAGATTTCTAACAATACTCTGCATATATGTTGCACAGTAATTGTCATATTCGAAATCTTGAATATATGTTTCTCTATAATCAGTATTTTTCGACAAAGTCAATGATGTAACACCAAAGTTTTTGAAAATTGAGCTGGAAGCAGTATATGATCCATTATATTGTGTTTCACTTTGAAATGTTATCAGAATAAAATTAGGCATTCTTTCATCACCAAATATTTGTTCTTTATAAAATGATGAAGCACCTTTAGCAATAGCAAATTGTACAATTTCCTTTGTTTTTAATGGATAAATTGCATGTTTTGAATTAAGACCTAATTGATGACCAGCTAATACTGAGGGGTCCACTCAAACTCTTCTCCCCAATAATTTTGCATCAACTAATTGACATATTGGTGTAGTAGTTGCACTTGTAAGAGATAATGCAGAATCGGACCTTTTCAGTCTAATATGCACATCAACTCCCGGTAGTAAATATTTCGGTTGATCCATAAAATCGAGTTGTAATTATGAGCACATGGTGAAAACATTTGAGCCTTTAACCCACTTTTTTCTTTCATCATCTGCTGCTGCATAACCCATAGGAGTAAGACATGTATTTTTAGTATCGGAATTGTAATTTAAAATAGTTTCTATTAATGCCTTGTGAATGAATGTATTATTTCCACCCTCAATCTTGATATTATTAAATCCCAACACTGCATCTTTAAAAAGAGTATGAAACAGGAAATTGTTCGGTATTATATCTGCATTGGCATCCAAAACTTTTCTATCTTTATCTACAACCTTGATCTGAACAGTCAATAAAGTATCGTTCAAATCTAAATATTCAGTTTGCGAACCATTAATATAAAACTCGATATCATTTCTACTATCGGTAATTGAATTCATAGGAAAAACTTCCTCAAAAGCCCCAAATTCTATTACAGCCTGGGGCGATGGTCTATCAAATATACATAATTCAGATTTACCACAAATCATTTTGCAAATATAGTTCCATGTCCTTTCAATCGTTTGTTTATACGTGATATTCCATGTCTTTTACGTTTTGGAACAGGAGCTGGAGATTTTTCTTTTTGAAACATACCTGCAACCCATGGTAAAACTTTCCTTAATTCAGCTAAAGCATTTGTTTTTAGAGATGGTAATATTTTCTGTTCATTCATAATAACATCTTTTGCAGTTTTCATACCAAAACTACCAATACGTTTAAAAATAGGCAATGCAAATCTACCAATTGTTCTCAACCATCCCGATCCGTACTGTTTACCAATAAAATATGGTAATTCACCGCCAGATTTGCTATCACTATACATACTAATAATATCAGAATTTGCAATCTACTTTACGAAAATGTAATGTCAAATGAGTTTTTGAACCTTTTGGAAAGTTTATAAGTTTTCCACTATCATCACGAATATTTATTTTTATATTGTTTATACATGAACTTGCTATTGGTAAATACATGGGATTATCATTATTTATATTGACAACTTCGTCGTGTTCATATCTTTCAATCCACACCGATTTCAATAGAGGAACACTGGAATCACCAACAATTATGGGTTCGATAATGTTAGTATATATGAACATTTATTGATGATGTTCTAGTATTCTTGGTTTGCGTATACCAGTCGATTTTTCTTGATATTTTTGCTTATCTAATCCAAGTGAATTTGCCAAATTTTTATCAAATGTTACTTCGCAAATATCATCATTCAAACTGAAGGTAAACATCAAATCTTTCACAATTTCCAATGTGTGAACAATTGAATTTTAAATATTTAAGTAATACATCAAGTTTATCAAAATATAATTCATCAGCAAAGGTGAATGATTCTTCAACTTCATTATTATACGACACAGATATTTTGATTTCTTCTTTCACTATACTGTTTGCTTCAAATAGATTAAAACGTAATAAATACTCGGTCTCCGTAACAATATTTTTCAACTTATTGCAACCCATTCGTTTGGCATTATAATATATAACTGATTCACTGACTGATTCACTGACTGATTCTATAACGCTCGCTGATTGGTTGATCCTAACAATATCATAAAAAAATTCTCTCTCTCACCAATACTATCATAGAATTTTTACACGAATAACGAGTTTTGAAAAAGCGCTTTCTAAGTTTTTTGGCAATTTTTTTTTCATTCCATATATATAACAGAAATAATTTTCAAATTGATTAAGAATACAAGAAATTGAATTATAACAGAAATAATTTTCAAATTGCTTAAGAATACAAGAAATTGAAATATTAATAAATATTTAGTATGTCAAACTGTTCATTTATTTTATGATTTGTCAACGGGCGCCTTAGGCGCCTTGCAATTAACTAGTCTTCAATAGTTTCGAATGTTATTGTAAATGGTTTAAAATCACAACTGATATTTAATCCATCCTTGTAAAACATATAGCAATGCGTTTCTAATATTTGATTCGGAATATGATATGTTTTATCATAATTATTGATAACAAAGATACCGCTACATGTTTTCACAATATTCCTTTTAAAATCAATCTTATATTGACTATAAAATGGGAATGTGTTGTACACGAATGTAAAATCTTGCAGTTCAACTTCCCAGTCACCATTTAAAGAAATCGGATTCTGGAGATTGACCATGAATTTACTGGCTTGATTGTCTGAATGAATTAATGGGCAACAATTGCTCGGCAAAATAGTATAAAAATTCACTTTACTAGGTCCTTTGCTGATATCCATGATGGGTTTTGATAACCATGCCATTTGACATAGTATTGTTTATCCTTGCCGACCTTTTTAGTCTTCAATATTTTTTGAATTCTAAATACTTTTGAGGGAGGAATGACTTGTAATTCCTGATCATAAAATTTCCCTTGTACAATATTATTATCATTATCTTTGATGACATACATTACAGGATTCTGTTGAGTATTTATTTTTGAAATTACAAAGACTTCATCACTCCAATTTGTATCAAAATTTTATTAAATGGTGATGCACTAATTTTACTAATTCTAACATGGTCACCGACTTTATATTTAGGTTTTGCAATTTTTACAGATTTTTTAGAAGTCAATGATGTTTTTGATGTAATATCAACCGGTCTCAATCCATTCAGTCCTCGATGTGATGAATGGTTATAGCTTGTTATTATTTTCGGTAAAACATTTACCCATTTTTTATAACCTTTGTAAGGTACAGTTATTTTTGTTAATATTTTAGTGTTCACAATTAGGAATTGTGAATACTAAAATATAAAATGCCACCATCTGGGAAATCCAGATTTTCAAGAAAACTATATAGCGATAATTTGCTATAGTAAATTATCGCTATAGTAAATTGAAAAAATTAAAAAAAAAAAAGAAATCAATAACCAATTAAAGAGTTTAAAGATATCAAAGCTAAATTAGCAGAATAAACAATTTAAGATTATATCAAGGATATATCAGAAAATCATTCGTTGGATTCTTATCAAAGAAAGGGGAACAAACAATCTTAACAACTATTATATTGGTACAATATCGGAGAGGTAGGACGATTACGAAACGGAAGAAAAGAGGTCTGGAGACTGATAGAGATTCACAATAACGAATATAATTTTTTATCCTAAATACATTCTTGCGCAACACAATCTAAAAAGTAAATTAAAGGAAGTGAAAGAAAAGAAATTGAGAGACCGGCAGAGATTATTATTAAAACTACTGACTTTGGTCCAATGTGGTATGAAATTGTTATATTATATTGTTATTGTTATAGAAATTTGATGAGCCCGAAAGAGTCTCCGTTAAAACTTGTGGCGGGACAGTCGGGGTGCGTGTTGAGTTTTTTTGTACGACAATAGCAAATAAAATAAAAATAATAATAAACAATAATATATTGTACCAAAACGTTTATTTAAACAAAATTAAGAACCTTGGCTACTGGGGATTCCGTAATACTGTCAGAATAGAAAAGTGGTATATGGAGTATTTCTTTTATAATATTTCTGCTGTAATTTCGAGTTGTTTTTCTAATCAATCTTTTGAGTAATTTATTTTTGGACCAAAGTCAGTAGTTTTAATAATAATCTCTGCCGGTCTCTCAATTTCTTTTCTTGAATGAAATGTGGAGATGATGATTGTGAATGTGTTAATAAATTTTAAAATTGAATTATTTTCATTTAAATATACTATTAAAAACAATAACATTAATTTTTATTCATATATCTACAAAATATATACATTATAACAACTCCAGTTGTAAGTTTTATATAGTTTTTTATTTTTCTTTTGATTTCATCAGTTTCTTTAGCATTGCAGGCCAGTTTATTTAATACACCTCATCAGCCATTGGCTTCTATCCATGGGGTAAACTTGGACTTGATTATCTAGAAATGAATATTATTAAAATATATATGTAGATTAAAAAAGAAATCTTACTTCTAAAGACCACTGATAATAATTTTTTGAGTCATGTTGACCTTTTGCAATGATTATCTTCATGTAGGTGAATCCTACAATTATCCTTGTCCATTTCATGTCTTCATCGAAAAGACACTGAAATATTCTATTGAAGTAATACTTCTTGGTTTCCAGGGATTCCATCTCCATCATCTGCTGATAATCGATATGTTCACCTTCAATGATTTGTTCGGTTCGATTGACCAGGAAATTGAGGCTGTCGACTATATTCACGGTGACAATTCCGTTTAGAACATTTTTAATAAATTGAGACATTTTTACAATAATTTTTAATATACTGCTTTATTTATATTACTACTACTGAAATATCATATGATCTGATTGGTTGATAGATTATAAAAATAAAAATATGAGTTTTGATTTGATACAACATGAATACAATATTTCTATCGGTATAGTGAGTGTGTGCTAAAACTAATAATAATAATAATAATAATAATAATAATAATAATAATAATAATAATAATAATAATAATAATAATAATAGGAATAATAATAATAATAGTAGTAATAATAATAATAATGTTAATAATAGCATAAATAAAATGACTTTGTATTTACATAACCATGGTTAAATTATTTTATTGTTTAAATAAATGTATGTTTTGTTGATTTGTTTAATATTACCCTTGCGAGTTTTGATTTGATACAACATGAATACAATATTTCTATCGGTATAATGAGTGTGTGCTAAAACTAATAATAATAATAATAATAATAATAATAATAATAATAATAATAATAATAATAATAATAATAATAATAATAATAGTAATAATAATAATAGTAGTAATAATAATAATAATGTTAATAATAGTAGTAATAAAATGACTTTGTATTTACATAACCATGGTTAAATTATTTTATTGTTTAAATAAATGTATGTTTTGTTGATTTGTTTAATATTACCCTTGCGAGTTGTTGAGAGTGAGCAGTACCCTTACGACAAATACCCATAGGGGACAAAATATTTTGTCAGATAAACTCGGAGTATATATATATATTAATACTAATACTAATAATAATAATAATAATAATAATATCTTTACCAATAATAAGGATAATAAGAATGTCTATACTCATTCGAAAGATATTGCAATGAGCTTCAAAATGAGCCATCGTGAATGAATTTTCGTTGGCGAAAACTCTAAAAATTAAAAAAAAAATTCTAAAATTTGAAAAAATGTCTTTGTCCCCGCAGGCTCATGTACTTTTAAAAAAAATAAAAAAAAATTTACCCCGGGGGGGGATATGTCTTTGTACCTGCGGGCTCATGGTTTTGCGGGCTCACATCTCTCTACTGACCATATGTTGTTGTAAATGGATCTTGATGTCGATGTTTATTGTAAACAATTGGTCGACCTATTGTTTCTAGTTTACTGACTAAAAGAGCTGGATAATAGAATCCCATTGGTTCGAAAACAGGTATCTTGTTTGGTTTCACATATATTGCAA
The DNA here is from genome assembly GCA_959609185.1 of Schmidtea polychroa. Lineage (NCBI taxonomy): Eukaryota > Metazoa > Platyhelminthes > Tricladida > Dugesiidae > Schmidtea > Schmidtea polychroa. The sequence goes on along the minus strand of CAUHTR010001869.1, from coordinate 39,954 downwards.
TCCAATGCTCACCACCTAGAGTAGATGATTGGGTATTGATGACTATAGCTTGATTATCATCAAGATATGGGATTTTATCTAACGGGTAAACACCAATAAACTCATTTCCCAAAAGTTGTTTTCCAATTTTATTAACCTGAATAGAACTAATTTAATTAAATTATTTGTTAAATTAAAACTTACTTCATGATATTCTGATTACATTGAGTTATTTTTATATTTATACTAGCTTTTTAAACTAGTACTAGTTGTATCTGCTTCTTCTCCTCTCCAATATTTTGCAAAGATTCTAACTTTATATTTTATAATGTTAAATCTTGATCGACCGAATTTTTTTATAGCATTATCCATTGAGTTTTTTATATTTTGTTTATTTCTTCTTATATAATCTGAGACTGTGGAGGAAAACATTTGTTCTCCAAATATATCTATGTGATTGAAGTTGTCCCAATTATATTTTTCTTTTTCAATGTGTTCAGGTTCAATATCCTCAGAATCAGAATCTCTTTTAGGTATTGGTTGTTTGTTCTTTATACCACATTTTTTTACATGTTTTAAATAATAAGATTTTATATTAAATTTTAATTCACATATAGGACATTCAAATTTTTCTCTATTTTTAGGAACTCCAATACAACTTTCAAAATGTTTATCATATCCTGAAAGAAGATATCTTTCTTTACATTTTGAACAAATTTTTGAGTTTGAATTATCTAGTCTATTTATTTTTAATAAATGGTCTTTTTATTTTTGGTGTGATAGTAGTGCAGTTTTATTTTTAAAAGTTTTTTTGCAAATAGTACAATTATAAATATTAGAATTCATTTTTTTTAAAATTTTTTTTTATTGGATGGGGTGTTTTAGATTTTATTTCATATTTTTAAAATATTTATAATTCTAAAATTTATTACTATAAGTAGTGGATATAAGACCCTCGCGAAACAACCACCTGGTAGTTTGCGAGTTTCCTGCTCTTGGTCATTTTCTTTCTGTTTATAGGGGTTAAAGTGAAAATGTTTTTAGATCCCTCTTGGCTTTTGTGTTGAAAATAGAGGGTCTAAAAAGGTTAAAGGTGTACAAATTTGGGGTTGTTATTATAATAAGTTAAGAGTTTGGAGGTCGCTTTAACAGGGTGGTTGTGTTCGCGAGGGTCTTATATCCACTACTCTACTGACCACATGTTGTTGTAAATGGATCTTTATGTCGATGTTTATTGTAAACAATTGGTCGACCTATTGTTTCTAGTTTACTGACTAAAAGAGCTGGATAATAGAATCCCATTGGTTCGAAAACAGGTATCTTGTTTGGTTTCACATATATTGCAATCCAATGCTCACCACCTAGAGTAGATGATTGGGTATTGATGACTATAGCTTGACTATCATCAAGATATGGGATTTTATCTAACGGGTAAACACCAATAAACTCATTTCCCAAAAGTTTTCCAATTTTATTAACCTGAATAAAACTAATTTAATTAAATTATTTGTTAAATTAAAACTTACTTCATGATATTCTGATTACATTGAGTTATTATTATATTTATACTAGCTTTTTAAACTAGTACTATTCTATTTGCTGTGATTTGGATTTCGTTTTCAAATACACCATATATTATTACATGTACTGGTTCCTCGACAGATTTAGCAAACTTGATATCTAATCGTAAATTTCCGTTTTGAGGTAACTGACTTTGATTCAAATCAAAATCAGGTGCCAAAACAAAAGTAAAGAATGGATATTTTGATTTAAATTCATCAAGAGATATACCACAATTCAGGTTTTTATCCAAATGTCCCATATTTCTTACAATACTTTGCATATATGTAGCACAAAAATTGTAATTTTCAAAATCTTGAGTATATGTCTCTCGATAATCTGTGCTTTTCGATAAGGACAATGAAGTTACATTAAAATGTTTGAATTTCGAACTTGAAGCCGTGTATCAACCATTGTATTGAGATTCACTTTGAAAAGTTACAAGAATAAAATTAGGCATTCTTCTATCTCCAAATATTTGTTCCTTGTAAAATGATGATGCACCTTTTCCGATAGCAAATTGTACAATTTCTTTTGTTTTGATTGGATAAATTGCATGTTTTGAATTAAGACCAAGTTGATGACCAGCTAATACTGATGCTTCAACCCGAACTCGACGAATCATTAATTTAGCATCCACTAATTGACAAGTTGGTTCTCCAGTTTTGGAAAATATTGATAATGCCGAATCAGATCGTTTCAATCTAATGTGTACATTAACTCCAGGAAGTAGATATTTAGGTTGATCCATGAAATCAAACTGTAGTGAGGAGCACATTGTAAAAACCTTTGAGCCTTTAATCCAATTTTTTCTTTCTTCAGAACTTCCATATCCCATAGGTGTAAGACAAGTATTTTTAGTATCACCATTATAATTTAAAATAGTTTCAATTATTGCTTTATGTGCATACGTATTGTTCCCACCTTCAATCTTAATTTGATTAAATCCAAGAATTGCATCTTTAAAAAGTGTATGAAACATGTAATTGTTTGGTTTTATGTCTGAAGATTCAACCAAATCTTTTCTGTCAAAATTTATAACTTTAATTTGAACAGTTAATAAAGTATCATTCAAATCCAAATATTCAGTTTGAGAACCATATATATAAAATTCAACATCATTTATACTATCAGTAATGGAATTCATTGGAAATACTTCTTCAAATGCCCCATATTCAATAACTGCTTGAAGCGCTGGTCGATCAAATATGCACAATTTAGATTTACCACAGATCATTTTTGGAATATAGTTCCATTTCCTTTCATTCGTTTGTTTATATATCTCCCATGTTTTCTACGTTTCGGTTGAGATGGACCTGTTGCATTATATTGAGATTCTTCCGCATTAAACATGTTTGCTACATCGGGTATCAGCGATGTTACATTAGGTAATGCTTTACTAATTTCAGATAAAGCGTTTGTTTTCAATGATGGTAATATTTTTTGATCATTCATTATCACATCATTTGCGGTTTTCATACCAAAACTACCTAAACGCATAAGAATCGGTAATGCAAATCGGCCAATGGTTTTCAACCAACCTGATCCGTACTGTTTACCGATAAAATATGGTATTTCCCCACCAGTTTGACTGTTACTATACAATGACAATATATCTGGATTAATCATCTAATTTACGGAAATGTAATGTCAAATGAGTTTTTGAATCTTTAGGAAATTTAATGAGATTTCCACTATCGTCACGAATATTAATTTCTATATTGTTTATACATGTTCTTGCTACTGGTAAATACATGGGATTTTCTATTTGTATTTGCACAACTTCATCTTGTTCATATTCTTTAATCCATACCGCTTTCAGAAGAGAAACTAATGAATCTCCAACATTTATCGGGTCAATAATATCACTGTAAATGAACATTTGTTGATGATGATTAAATATTTTTCCTTTGCGAATTCCAGTAAATTGTCTCTCATTATATACTTGGTTCTCTAATCCTAATGTTTTGACTAAGTTTTCATCGAATACAATTTCTTTTATGTTTTCACGGAGACTGAATTCGAATATATTTTCTTTAATTTCGAAGGTATTGAAAATATGAGAGCAATTTAACGCGATATAGTTAAATAAGTCTTGAAGATTTTTGATGTATAAATTATCAGTAAATGTAAAAACTGCTTCACTTATTGCAGTATACGTCAACTTTATTTTGAGAGTATTACCTACACCGTCAATAACTGGTGGAATTAATATTTGCATTGTTTCACTTGTATTTTTAACAGGTAATTCGGTAACTCCCAATCGTTTCGCACTTTCCACATCTTCAAATGTTATTTCAAATGGATATAAATCACAAAAAATATTTAAAATTCCCCTAGTAATGTATATGTAGCAATAATCGTTTAATTGAATCATTGGTCATAAGGTTCAATAATATAATTAGTGCTAACTGTTTTCAATACATTTTCTTTGTATTCAATTTTAGCATTACTATAAAATGGAAATGTATTGTATACAAATGAGTAATCAAGTAAAGCAACTTCCCAATTACCATTTAAATAAATAGGATTATGGAAACTGACCATAAATTTGCTAGCTTGATTATCTGGATGTATTTTTGGACAACTATTACTCGGTAGAATGATATAAAAATTCATTTTACTAGATCTTTTGCTGATATCCATGTTGGGTTTTGATATCCATGCCACTTGACATAAATTTGTTTATCTTTATTCAACATTTTAGTTTTCAATATTTTTTCAATTCTAAATACTGTGGGTAAAGGAATAACTTGGAGCTCTTGTTCGTAGAATTTACCAGATACTTGATTATTTTCACTATCTTTAATAACATACATGACCGGATTTTGAACTTTATCGATTTTTGAAATTTGAAAAACCTCATCACTCCAATTGTTGTCGAAATTCTTGATGAATGGTGAAACAGATATTTTAGATATTCGAACATGATCATTGACTTTATATTTTGGCTTTTTAATTTTATCTTGAATATCAAATCTATCTTTTGAAGTCACATCAACAGGTTTCAAATCCTTAATACCTCTGTGGGGTGTGTGATTCTTAATCAATTTTGGTAAAACAGTTATCCATATTTTATTGCCTTGATAGTCAAAATACTTTTTAAGTTTATCTCTTAATGCTCGATTAAATCTTTCAATATGAGCGGCTTTAAATTGTGAAAATACCGAAACATGATTTATTCCTTTAATAATTTCTTTAACTTTACTATTGTAAAATTCTTTACCTAAATCTGTTTGTAAATTAATTGGTTTTCCATTTTTAAACATTGATTTTATTGCTAAAGCCATTTCATTTGCAGATTTTGTTTTGACTGGGATTGCACGAGCAAATCTACTGAAAACATCAATACAAGTCAAAATATACTTGTAACCCTTGTTAATTTTAGAAAATGGAATCATTTCCATCAAATCCATTTCCCATAAATCGTTAATACCATAAGTTTTATACGCTCTTGTATTAAAGCGTTTCAACATTGGTTTATTCAGAATATATGGCAGTTGACCTGATAACCAATTTTTCGTCTCTTTTCGAATTTGTAATTTTGTTTTTTAACTTTTCTACCCCACCAAAACCTGCTTCGTCTTTTGGATTTGTCCAAATCTTCTCCATTACAACAGGTAGACTTAAAGTTTAGTATGAGATTAGGTAATGAACTAGTTGTGCCCATTGTTTATATTGATTGTCCTATTACTCCTCCCAATAATGATAATGCTAATGGAAGTAATGCCCCAATAAAACCACCTTGTTGTTTATATACTATTTTACGCATTTGGAAATATGGAAAGCTGCGATGACTTGATTCTTGTGGAACAGATTTTGTTTTCTTTGGAACTGATTTAACTGAATTGTGTGAAATAAGATTAATTGCAGAGATATTTTCAGTTATAAGTTTTTTCGATGGTGTAAAACTAGTTTTTGGTGGAATTATTGTTTCACGTGCCTTTTTAATAACATTTCGAAGTTTTTTACTACGAGATTTAAGTAACATCATTGTTGAAAAATAATAATTTCAACTTTGTTTATAAATCATGCTACCTTCTTTGTTAAAGATATCGATTTTAACCCGTAAATCATCTGGACATGTTGTGTAAAATCAAGAAATATATATCCATATGGAATTTTGGTTGCATCTTGAAATGCACGGATTACGATTATTAGGATAAGCTTGTCTTGCAAGGAAATCAATTACAGTTGCATCTCTTGTATTTTTAAAAACAACCAAATATTGAACATTCAAGTTTTGAGTTCTATGAGCTCCGCCTTGATGAAATAGATTCTGTGTTATAAAAATAACTGTTACGTCTTTATGTCTAGCAATCTTTGTAAATAAATTATTAAAATCCTTTTCTTTTTTTGTTTCTTGATACAAATCATCGATAATAATTACATCACCTTGTCGTAATCCATTTGACCAGTTTTTATCGAATCCTTTTATTATTGTCATTTTTATTTTACAAAATTGGTCTTGCGTCATCCCATGTTCATCATCAGCTCCCCTGTGCCAGTATATTTAACTAAATTTTGTCTTAAACATATTTGATTGTAAAAATTTACAAACAAATAATGTTTTCCCACAGCCGCTTGGACCAATAATTTGATATACTGCATCATTTTTTAATTCCATTTTAATTAATTTAATTTATTAATATTGTTTATATTTGTTTTAATTAATTGTTATACCTGAATAAAAAATATTCAAATATAATTACATCATTAATGCTTAGCAATATAAATTATAAAGGAAAATGTTCAGTTTCTCATTTAAAGTTTCCAATGGGAAAACCACAACAAATTATCGATAGAAGTGGAAAGTACCCAATTATGTTTTTCAAATCTGGTAAATGTAGAATAATGGGATGTAGGCAACCACTAAAAGTTGAAGATTTACCATTTACAATAGAGGAATTTCGAATTCAATCCATTACTGTAACTGCAGACATTGGAACAAAAATTGATTTATATGATATATTAAAGAAAACTAATTCCATATATGAACCGGAAATCTTTCCAGCTTTGCGATATGTAAAGTATAATCCCTTATGCGTTAATGTGTTTGCCAGTGGTAAGATAGTCATACTAGGTATAAAAACATTGGATTATCACGATTTGGTTGAAAATATTCTTAACGAAATTAGATCAATGACTGAAGAGTATGAAATCCTAAATTTCTTACTAACCATTACCTAACAATATGTGTTGTATATGATTGTATATGTAAATATATGTAAATAAATGTAAGTATATGTAAATAAATACTAGTATATGAATTTGATTGGTTGTTGTACATGACTATGTGTTTCTTGTGTGTTTAAATATTGGTATAAATACAAGTACATTATTTATTTATTTCATTATAAATGTTGTCCCAATCAATTGATGGTAAGTTACATTTTTAATTTTAAATTTATTTTAATTTTATTTTTAGAAATAATGTATCAAGCTCTTGTTAATAAGATGATACAACTGTACCCAGAAGAACTTTGTGACTTGGTGTTCTGTGCACCAGAAACAAGAAATATTCGAATTCTGGAGGCTACTGGAATCAATTTAATTTAGTATATTTCAAACTATAAGAAAAATAGAAAAAATTGGATTAAAGATGAGCCCATATGCGATTCACCATGTATGTGCTGTGGAAATTTGAGGATCGCTAGAAATAAGCTAGAATTAGCTTTCACCATAGAGAGATTGTTATAATAAATTATTTTAAATTATTGTTTTTAACTTTTTATTTTTAAAATTTAGTTATTTAGTTAAAATATTATTTTGTTTATGTTTTATTTTGTTTATATGTTTAATTTATGTAAATTTGATTGGTTGCACATGTGCCTGATTCAGTATAAATAAAGGTTTTTTATGATGAATGTGTGCAATTATAAATGTATCTAACAAAAGGAGAAAAAATATCCAATGGTATTGAAACAGTGAAACCTACTTGAACAAAGAAAGATTTCAAGCCTGTTCAAGTGTTCCAAGACTATAAGATGTATTTCTTGGTGAATGAAATTGAGTACAAGTTATCAAAGCCTGTTACATTGACTAAAACTCAATATTCAAATTTACACGGAAATATATCAAAAGAGGATATTGATTCAATCAATAAAGTTTTACAACAGATCAATAAAAAATTGAGTTGTACTGAAAACATATTCATCAATTATCGGCATACAAGATTTCATGATGCTTTTGATGCTTTTGATAAAATAGAGTTTAAAGAAACAGAGAATTGGTATATCAATATCATAATTAAAGGATATAAAGTATCCTCAAATGAAGTTATGACACCAATATGGAGGATTGATCAAGCGAGAATTTCTCTTGTATTTTAATGATCGAGATTTTATATAAAATAAATTTTTGTATTTTGAAAACTGTCTTTTTATTATTTAATTAAATTAATTTAAAAATTATAGCTCTGGTTAGAGAATAAATCTGTTTGCTTCAAAAGTAATTTTATAAGTAATCGTGCTTTGATTGATATAAATTATTATTATTATTTTATTATTAATATTATTTTAATATTATTATTTATGGGATTGGTGGCAAAGTGGTGAATTTACTTTTTGATTTTTTGGTTTTGAAGTTAAGTGTGAGGTTCAATTCCAAGTATGGGCGACTTTTTTCAAAAATTAATTTTTACATGTTATTTTTAATATAGATCGAATCAGCATACTTTAATTGTTATAAATTGAAATTTTCATAAAAATCGTTTAATTATTTTTACTTAAAGGTTCATAATATTTTCTCACCTACTGATGTAAAATGCAGTAAACAATCATTAAATAATAATTGATATTAATTTTCAGACCATTTGGGGATTTAGTTTATTGTATTTTGTGATTTCATTAATTATTTTTTGTTGTACCCTTCAAATAACAATAGAAAAATTGCATCTATTGACCATTTTTAATATAAGGTATGCAAACATTATGAAATGTATAAAACAAGGAAAATGATCCATTTATAATAAATAAAAACTATTATTAGCAGTAGCTGTCGCTTTCTTTGTCGCTGTCGTTGTCATTGTCGTAGCAGTAGCCGTAGCCGTAGTAGTAGTCGTGGTCGTGATCGTGGTCGTGATCGGGTCGTAGTCGTAGTCGTAGTCGTGGTCGTAATCGTGGTCGTGATCGTGGTCGTGGTCGTAATCGGGGTCGTGTTCGTAGTCGTAGTCGTAGTCGTGGTTGTATTGTATTTTAGCATTGGTCGTACTCGGTTGTACTGGATGTTTACATAGAGTAGTACTAGTAGTCGATGTGTGTGTGTTGTTGTATGAATAGTACTGCATCCTCACATAGAGTAGTCAATAGTACTTGACTCTCACATAGACCACCTGTGACCACTAAGTATGACGACACAGTTACCATGGTCAGTATATTGAGTCATCAATAAGTGGTCAGTTAGTAACAGGTTTGTATAAGACGTAATTAGCACGCGAGTGGTAAATTAGTAACAATGTGTGTATTATGTAAAGGTCACGCGTGAGGTTAATTAGCAACTAACTTTATATTACGTAATAGTCACGCAAATGGTCAGTAACAACTGGGTGTGTATTACATTATCGGTCATATTACGTAATCGTAATACCCACTTTCGTATCTGACGGGCTCACATCCTTCTACTGTTTGTGAATATCAAGTTGTGCTCATGTCACCAAATTCTGATATGAATAGTTTCCCCGTCTTTTTTCATTTATCAATTCATGTAATTTATTATTGTAAAATTGAAAGGAAAACAATGCAAGTTCATTCATAGCATTTTCAAAACAAGATCTTTCGCAATGATCTTTCAATTTATTCATAATCGCTTTTAAGAAGATTCATTGACATACATTGAAGGTCTTTGATCAGGTTCAATTAAATGTTACAGTTAAAATCTAAATTTTTCTTTCTGTAGAATCCTTTCAGATCAGGACTTGCAGAAGTTGAGGGAACATAAGAAGATCAATAAAGGATGAGCAAATGATCTCGATTCTTTAATGTTATAAAATTGAAAAACAGAAGGGAGCAATTTGGACATGTCACAATGACTGATAAAGATGGATCATTTGGAGTGGATCAAATAAAGTATTATGAGAAACATATTTCCCGATCAAATTCGTGTCAATTTAGCATGAGATAAGGCAATAAAAAAGAGTTGATGTTGAGATTCTGGAAATGTTAGAGAAATATTTTAATTATTAATAAAATTACACAAATAAATGATATCAATGAAATGGTACAATAAAATATGAGTTCGTGTCTTTTTGGGTGATTGCAGTTGTAGGTAAAATGGGAAACAAAAGAAATCACAGCCGAATACTTTTATTTCGAATAATCTGACCAAAATTATTTGCTTTTGGAACTTTGTCAACTAGTTTTCCGCTAGACTTTTCACTTACCAAAGAATAAGGTTAAATAAATGTTCAATGCATTCACAACAAGATAAGATAAAAGGTTTTGGACTGTTTATTTCTTTCCCCCATATCATATGCTTAAATGAATGTTTGTATAAATGTTCAATTTAGTTGCAAAACTGACGTCGTATAAATATATGTCATGTCTGCAAGATTCTCACGTGACCTCAGCATTATTTACTGATGTATTCGTAAACAATTCGCATTTCATACATTCAAATAATCATCAACAAAATAATGATTCCATATCACAATTTGCGCATTATAATGGGTAAATGTTACCGATATTCCTTTCCAAATAAATATTGGAGCGTCCTAACAGCAATAATACTGCTCTCGCCACTCGCCAACAGCGCTGATTACATTTATTACGAATTGAATGGAACCATTAAACATTCTGAATGGAATATTTCTTTACTCACCAAAATTTTCGAAGGAATTGTTTTATACGCCACCAATGCAAATACAAGTTTCATCATAAAATTACATTCAGATAATCGGATAAGAACAGTTACTCTAAATGAAATGGACCCTACTAGCAGGACAATGAGTAAGTAATAATAAACTGGATATATTATTTTATCCTTCGGGTTCAGTCAACTGTGCTATTGAACCCATCAATCATTTGACTATTTTGATCAGTTTCAATTCAAGGAGAATTAAACTCAATTGCAGAAATGCAACGAATTCGACTTTATTAGCCTCAGATGTTGAAGGTAGTTGTTTTTTATAAATAAATATAAATAAATAATATAAATAAATCTGACCCCTCTCTCCGGTTGGATTTGTGGTTTGCTGATGAAACAGCTATTGGAAGCAAGAGAAAGATATGAAAAGTTAAAAATACAAAATACTTATTACATATAAACATAAATATTATAAGAACTTTTTTTCCAATTTCACCACTGATTATTTCTTCCATTGAATTTATTAAAAAAAGAGCTTGAAGAATATAAATCAGTAATATATCGATTTTTTTTGATACTCATGACTTTTCGGTACTGCCTTTTTCAAGTGAATTTTAAAATTTTAAAATTCACTTGAAAAGGCAGTGGCAAAAAGTCATGAGTATCAAAAACATCGATATACTACTGATTTATATTCTTCAAGCTCTCTTTTAAGTAAATACATATAAATATGTATTTAAAGCGATAATATTTCAAAGAAATTATAACAATTATAATTTTTTGATTATCTAAGTAAAGGTTCTCAATCACTTAAAATGTTGTATTATGCAGGTTTGTTCTACTTTGTTAGTAGATGGATTGGGCACCGCTGGCACAGGGCACCGCTAGCGCAGTACCCCCCCCCCCCCCCCCCGTCGTAAAAATTTAAAAAAAAAATTTTTTTTAAGTTCAAATTTTAAACAAAGACATATGACTCATAAAGGTCATTTAAACAAAGACCATGACTCATCCTATGACTCATCAAGGTCATTTTCAAGGTAATATGACTCATAACATGTCTCATCAAGGTCAAAAAATTTTTCAAGGTCATTTAAACAAAGCCCATGACTCATCAAGGTCATTTCCAAGGTCATATGACTCATCCGATGAGTGATCAAAATTTCCAAGGTCATTTAAACAAAGATCATGGCTCATCAAGGTCATTTTCAAGGTCATATGACTCATCCGATGAGTCATCAAAATTTTCAAGGTCATTTAAACAAAGACCATGACTCATTCAAGGTCATTTAAACAAAGACCATGACTCGTTCAAGGTCATTTAAACAAAGACCATGACTCATTCAAGGACATTCTCAAGGTCATGTGACTCATCCAAGGTCATTCTCAAGGTCATATGACTCATCCAAGGTCATTCTCAAGGTCATATGACTCATACTATGACTCATCAAAAATTTTTTAAGGTCATATGACTCATACTATGACCACCAATGTCATTTTCAAGGTCGCATGACTCATCCAAGGTTATTCCCAAGGTCATGTGAGTCATCGCAATGAGTCATCAAGGTCATATTATTATTTAAAAAAAATATTATTATTTTTATTATTATTTTTAAAAAATATTATTATTTTATTTTTAATTTTTTCAAAGTTCCCGCCAACGAATATTATTCATCGATAGCTCATTTTAAAGCTCAATCCTTTCGAATGAGCTATATATCTTGTTATTATGAATATTATTTCTAAAGATATTATTATTATTATTATTATTATTATTATTATTATTATTATTATTATTATTATTATTATTATTATTATTATTATTATTATTATTATTATTATTATTATTAATATTAATATTATTATTATTATTATTATTATTATTATTATTATTATTATTATTATTATTATTATTATTATTATTATTAATATTATTATTATTATTATTATTATTATTATTATTATTATTATTACTATTATTATTATTATTACTATTATTATTACTATTATTATTATTATTATTATTATTATTATTATTATTATTATTATTATTATTATTATTATTATTATTATTATTATTATTATTATTAATATTATTATTATTATTATTATTATTATTATTATTATTATTATTATTATTATTATTATTATTATTATTATTATTATTATTATTATTACTATTATTATTATTATTATTATTATTATTATTATTATTATTATTATTATTATTATTATTATTATTATTATTATTAGTATTAATCTATATACTCCGAGTCTATCCGACAAAATATTTTGACCCCCTATGGGTAATATTCACAAGGGTACTGCTCACGCTCAACAAACAAATCAGCAATTCAAGAAAACATACATTTATTTAAACAATAAAATAATTTAAAATTAACAAAGGTAAACTAAATATTTTTTCTAAGTACATTAAATAACTAGATAACTTTAAAATGGATTTATCATAATTAAATAAATCAATCAAATATTCAATAGAGGAATGTTTGAAAATTTTTAAAATATTTATGATTTGCTTATCACTGTAAGTATCATGATTATTTATAAAATCTTCAACTGTGTTGTTAAAGAATTTCAATGAACGCTTATCTTCGGAATAGGTTGGACTTAATTTTTCCTTATTTCTAGTAAGACTTCCTTGCTATAAATGACACATATATAAAAAATATTGACAAAATAATAAAGTTACCAAATGTGTTTTATGATTTACACATTCAACAGTTTTATTTGTAGAAATCATTAGTAATAAATTTCTTAATAACTAAATTACTTTTGTTTTTACATTTATAAAAATTGAGATAGCCAATCAAATTAGAGTTTTCAAAATGTAGAAATTGTAACCATGTTTGAACCTTCAAATGTATAACAATAATAATAAGCATCACTAGTACCCTTGCAACCTGTTGAAAGTTTTATTATTATTTATATTATTATTATTATTATTATTATTATTATTATTATTATTATTATTATTATTATTATTATTATTATTAATATTATTATTACTATTATTATTACTATTATTATTATTATTATTATTATTATTATTATTATTACTATTATTATTATTATTATTATTATTATTATTATTATTATTATTATTATTATTAATATTATTATTATTATTATTATTATTATTATTATTATTATTATTATTATTATTACTATTATTATTATTATTATTATTATTATTATTATTATTATTATTATTATTATTAGTATTAATCTATATACTCCGAGTCTATCCGACAAAATATTTTGACCCCCTATGGGTAATATTCACAAGGGTACTGCTCACGCTCAACAAACAAATCAGCAATTCAAGAAAACATACATTTATTTAAACAATAAAATAATTTAAAATTAACAAAGGTAAACTAAATATTGATTTACATGTATATAGTATGATATTCATTAATCCGTGTTGAACAGGCTTGACACTTGTGAACATTCTTCTCGTGACACTTAGAACAAACAATTACGTGACCACATGGTAAATACAAAACCGAAACTCGATTTTCTTTACAAATTGAACAAGTTAAATACCTTTTCTTAACATCGTTCAGTTTTTTCGTTAGCTTATTTTCAATCAAATCGGCTTTTGCTATCCATTCATAAATCAATCTACTATATCCCGGTTTCAACCTTAAATACATACAACTCCAAAAGTATTAATTCAGTGAATCGTTGTTTACCGCTATTTTTTCTAAGTACATTAAATAACTAGATAACTTTAAAATGGATTTATCATAATTAAATAAATCAATCAAATATTCAATAGAGGAATGTTTGAAAATTTTTAAAATATTTATGATTTGCTTATCACTGTAAGTATCATGATTATTTATAAAATCTTCAACTGTGTTGTTAAAAAATTTCAATGAACGCTTATCTTCGGAATAGGTTGGACTTAATTTTTCCTTATTTCTAGTAAGACTTCCTTGCTATAAATGACACATATATAAAAAATATTGACAAAATAATAAAGTTACCAAATGTGTTTTATGATTTACACATTCAACAGTTTTATTTGTAGAAATCATTAGTAATAAATTTCTTAATAACTAAATTACTTTTGTTTTTACATTTATAAAAATTGAGATAGCCAATCAAATTAGAGTTTTCAAAATGTAGAAATTGTAACCATGGTTGAACCTTCAAATGTATAACAATAATAATAAGCATCACTAGTACCCTTGCAACCTGTTGAAAGTTTTATTATTATTTATATTATTATTATTATTATTATTATTATTATTATTATTATTATTATTATTATTATTATTATTATTATTATTATTATTATTATTATTATTATTAATATTATTATTACTATTATTATTACTATTATTATTATTATTATTATTATTATTATTATTATTATTATTATTATTACTATTATTATTATTATTATTATTATTATTATTATTATTATTATTATTATTATTATTATTATTATTATTATTATTATTATGATTATTATTAGTATTAATCTATATACTCCGAGTCTATCCGACAAAATATTTTGACCCCCTATGGGTAATATTCACAAGGGTACTGCTCACGCTCAACAAACAAATCAGCAATTCAAGAAAACATACATTTATTTAAACAATAAAATAATTTAAAATTAACAAAGGTAAACTAAATATTGATTTACATGTATATAGTATGATATTCATTAATCCGTGTTGAACAGGCTTGACACTTGTGAACATTCTTCTCGTGACACTTAGAACAAACAATTACGTGACCACATGGTAAATACAAAACCGAAACTCGATTTTCTTTACAAATTGAACAAGTTAAATACCTTTTCTTAACATCGTTCAGTTTTTTCGTTAGCTTATTTTCAATCAAATCGGCTTTTGCTATCCATTCATAAATCAATCTACTATATCCCGGTTTCAACCTTAAATACATACAACTCCAAAAGTATTAATTCAGTGAATCGTTGTTTACCGCTATTTTTTCTAAGTACATTAAATAACTAGATAACTTTAAAATGGATTTATCATAATTAAATAAATCAATCAAATATTCAATAGAGGAATGTTTGAAAATTTTTAAAATATTTATGATTTGCTTATCACTGTAAGTATCATGATTATTTATAAAATCTTCAACTGTGTTGTTAAAGAATTTCAATGAACGCTTTTCTTCGGAATAGGTTGGACTTAATTTTTCCTTATTTCTAGTAAGACTTCCTTGCTATAAATGACACATATATAAAAAATATTGACAAAATAATAAAGTTACCAAATGTGTTTTATGATTTACACATTCAACAGTTTTATTTGTAGAAATCATTAGTAATAAATTTCTTAATAACTAAATTACTTTTGTTTTTACATTTATAAAAATTGAGATAGCCAATCAAATTAGAGTTTTCAAAATGTAGAAATTGTAACCATGGTTGAACCTTCAAATGTATAACAATAATAATAAGCATCACTAGTACCCTTGCAACCTGTTGAAAGTTTTATTATTATTTATATTATTATTATTATTATTATTATTATTAAAATTATTATTATTATTATTATTATTATTATTATTATTATTATTATTATTATTATTATTATTATTATTATTATTATTATTAATATTATTATTACTATTATTATTACTATTATTATTATTATTATTATTATTATTATTATTATTATTATTATTATTATTACTATTATTATTATTATTATTATTATTATTATTATTATTATTATTATTATTATTATTATTATTATTATTAATATTATTATTATTATTATTATTATTATTATTATTATTATTATTATTATTATTATTATTATTATTATTATTATTATGATTATTATTAGTATTAATCTATATACTCCGAGTCTATCCGACAAAATATTTTGACCCCCTATGGGTAATATTCACAAGGGTACTGCTCACGCTCAACAAACAAATCAGCAATTCAAGAAAACATACATTTATTTAAACAATAAAATAATTTAAAATTAACAAAGGTAAACTAAATATTGATTTACATGTATATAGTATGATATTCATTAATCCGTGTTGAACAGGCTTGACACTTGTGAACATTCTTCTCGTGACACTTAGAACAAACAATTACGTGACCACATGGTAAATACAAACCGAAACTCGATTTTCTTTACAAATTGAACAAGTTAAATACCTTTTCTTAACATCGTTCAGTTTTTTCGTTAGCTTATTTTCAATCAAATCGGCTTTTGCTATCCATTCATAAATCAATCTACTATATCCCGGTTTCAACCTTAAATACATACAACTCCAAAAGTATTAATTCAGTGAATCGTTGTTTACCGCTATTTTTCTAAGTACATTAAATAACTAGATAACTTTAAAATGGATTTATCATAATTAAATAAATCAATCAAATATTCAATAGAGGAATGTTTGAAAATTTTTAAAATATTTATGATTTGCTTATCACTGTAAGTATCATGATTATTTATAAAATCTTCAACTGTGTTGTTAAAGAATTTCAATGAACGCTTATCTTCGGAATAGGTTGGACTTAATTTTTCCTTATTTCTAGTAAGACTTCCTTGCTATAAATGACACATATATAAAAAATATTGACAAAATAATAAAGTTACCAAATGTGTTTTATGATTTACACATTCAACAGTTTTATTTGTAGAAATCATTAGTAATAAATTTCTTAATAACTAAATTACTTTTGTTTTTACATTTATAAAAATTGAGATAGCCAATCAAATTAGAGTTTTCAAAATGTAGAAATTGTAACCATGGTTGAACCTTCAAATGTATAACAATAATAATAAGCATCACTAGTACCCTTGCAACCTGTTGAAAGTTTTATTATTATTTATATTATTATTATTATTATTATTATTATTATTATTATTATTATTATTATTATTATTATTATTATTAATATTATTATTACTATTATTATTACTATTATTATTATTATTATTATTATTATTATTATTATTATTATTATTATTATTATTATTACTATTATTATTATTATTATTATTATTATTATTATTATTATTATTATTATTATTATTATTATTATTATTATTATTATTATTATAGTCATTGATATAGCTGCATGCTCACTGCAGACTATATAAAAATCACCATTAAATATAAAAATTATAATAAAACAACAAAAGAAATACTTTAAAAAATTTAAAAAAAAAATCTGGTTACAAATTTTTATTCAATATATATATATATAAACACAAGTTTTATTCAATATACAAGTTATAATACAAGTTATAAATACAAGTTTTTTATACAAGTTTTTGTAAATCAAAATAAAAGTTTCTATACAATTTTCACAATTTTCAGTTGTCCTATTTAAATTTCATCTTCGTCCCATTCACTGTCATCGAAACTGGGACTTGGAGCTGGACCGAATTCCTCATCATATTCGCTTAATTCATCAACTCTTAAATAGTGCCCAAATGCGTAACTTATGTTTTTGCCTAGCCACGCGCGCTTATCATCGTTATTACTTAGGGCAATTTTCGAATTTTTAAATATAAAAAGTTGATGATTTGTAGTACCTATTCTAGTCTGCGGTACAGAAATCACCTGATTTGAATTAAAGCAATTTAAATAGGACTCATGATTTATTGATGTCCCAGGTAATTTAACCCCCTTCGCTTTTACCGTTTCCTTACTACCTAAAAGACTATAACATTTAGGGCGTAAGAAAACCCATTCGGAATAACCTAATTCCTTGCTCTCATCTTTAAACATCCCGATGACAGAGTCAAGGTTCCTATTATACAAGGGGTGTGTTGGATCGTAATTTGACGTATCCAATAAATTATCCGAGATCATCTGAGGTAATAAAGTTGATAATTTTAAATTTTTTATTTCCAGAAAGAAACTATCGGTATCACCGGCAATAATATTTATAATACATTTATATTGTCGCCTGTACTTCTCCAAATCAATATATTGGAGCTGGTACATCCGCAGTTTAGACAGATCTAGTACTGTTTGACCGATGTAGCTAGGTCTGTCTAAACAAATTGAATCTTTTTCCAAATGTGCCGCAATCAGATCGCCATCGATTCTTATAGACTTTCTGAAAGTCGGCTTTGAGGAGTATACTATCATCTTTTCGGATGAATTACACAACCTCAAATTCATTCGTTTTTTCAGATTTTCGACGGATTTACCGTACAGACTATTATTATACAATTTAAACAAGTCCCTATATATTTCGCTGGTAGACTGAGATCGTAAAGTAGTGTTGGTGTCTATGTACGATTTAAAGATAGGTCCTTGTTTAAACTTTATACAACGATGAATATTTACAACCACCGCACCTAATTCTATATACAATTTGAGAAGCCTCCAATGAAGAACATAGTTCCTCTTTGGCCAATGCGTAAGCATAAGCTTCTCAACTTTTGAATTAGGCGGGCACAACTTTTCCGGCGCAAGCGGAAAATCATTCAAAAAGTCATGCACACATTCCGGAATATCGATATCGACCTCCATAGTATACCCATATGGAAGGTTATCAATATCCGTGTTCATACATTCAAGTAAAACATCATTCACATTTTCATTCACCCAAGAAAAATCACCATACGGAAGATTTTGGCTAAGAGCCCAACCATACAGATTATTAATATCAATGTACAATAATTCTGTGTCATCTGAAGTAGCCGTGTAATGTTTGTTAACAAATGTTAACCCACCCCGGATACCTCCCTCATAGAAATTATACATTTCCATGTCCTGCAAAAGTTCTATGGGTTCCGTTAATGTCATAAGCGCTGAGGCCCATGACATACCGGGAATCCCGTAGAAATTAAGAGGATCCAGACCAATGTTCCCTCTAAGCCATAGGCAGCAGTGCGCGCAAAGTCAGCTGCGCTGAGCAGCCTTTAAATACAAATGAGCGTCAAAATGGCACACGCAGATCTATTTGAGATTATTGTCAACACTGTATTCTATAACTGTAGCGACTATGTTGAAAACTAAGTAGATAACCGGTCTTCGCTGCTGGTGGTCCATTTACATCGACAATTTCCGTGTGCTTTTTGCTAGGAACAACTGCCATGAAACGGTTGAATTAAATATACTGCGCTGGGGAGTTGGAGGAGTTGGAGTTGATCTAGACCATTGTAAGCAATTGCCTTACCGCGGAATTGCTGAAAATAGTCTGCGAGGAGGTATACGTCCAATTTTAGGTAGATTAACATATAATCTAACAAATTATTACAGTTATGCTGACTCCAAATTAGTTGAGCCTCAGCATATTGATCTTCCGTAATATCAGACCAAATAGGAGGTAATTCTAAAGTCGATTCAAGAACATCCAAAGAAGTAGCAAAATCATACGGAAAGACACCTTTAGAGTGAATCATCGACCCTTGAAAGACAGACGAAGTTAACGGAAAAGTAGTAAGTGTTTTCACAGCTTTTGCTAAAGAACAATTAACAAATTGCATGCTGTCAATAAAACGAACAGGCAATTTGTTAATATATGCAATTAAAGATATAAATTTTTCTGTAGAGGTAGGTATAATATTAAGTTCCCAAAGGGGAAAATCACTGAGACCATGTTTTAAAATATGGTGGAGGTCATAGCCTCGTAAATTATGAAAGACTACAGGTAACAACTTATTAATCCTGCGAGAGACATTGCATCTCCTACATGCCGCTCCGACATATCTACCAGTAAAATGGCAATGATCTCTCACAGGATTAATAATATCTTTTTTACACAAGTAACAAATAGTGCTAGATCGAAAGGCACGCTCCTGAGCAAAAGACAAAGTAGACATGCCTTTATGACCTTCAAGTTCATAATATGGCAGGACAATTGTGACAGCAATTTCCTCCACTTTCCTCAAAAAATCCAAAATACAATTAAGTCCGAAAAAATAATAATAAAATTTAGTGTTTGTATAATTATTAATTAATAAAAGACCTGCTGATATGGGTAAATGTATTTGATGATGTGTTTCGTGTTCAGGTAAAACCGATTCAAAATCGGCATAAATTACGAAGGGAGGTGTAACGGTTTTTGCGTAATCGGTGAATAATAAATCCTTATTTTTAGGAAGTGTGTACAAGGTTGTGCCAGTCTGATTTTTACAGCATAGAGCAACATGCTGATCGAAAGCATTCTTATATCTAAAGCCATTTAAACAATGTGGGCACCAGTTACACCTTATTTGAACATTAACATTTTCATTTAAATGGCAATTCATTAATTTGTCCAAGTCTGTCACGGCCGTATAGTGATACTTATCTTTATTACTCAAAAGTAATAAATAAATTGGCCTACCGTCTATAACCTTGGAGCGATGTACAATATTAAGATGAGGGTGGTGAGCTACATAATCCTCAGAAATATCACAATCAGAACTGGCTGGATTATAAGACAGAACGTTTATGCTTAAGTTTAAATCTGGATTTTTCCTTTCGAATTTGGGGATGTTACACAGTCTCATCGGGCAATCTGTGTCTTCATCATAATTTAAAAGATGTAAAAATTCGTAATATTTGGCGGCTCTTTGGTGATTTCGACCTATTTCTTCTCTTTTTAAAAGTGCAAGAATGCTATACAAGAAACACTTATGGTCGTTGTTTTTAACATTAATTATTGCGTGTTTTAATTTTAATGCTGATGGGGTTTTTATATAACTATGTCCGGATAATCTACTAACGGGTGCATATTTCGTTAAAATAAAATCTATCTCTAAAATATTCATTACTCGCCACCCGCTTCCTAAATAAGTAAAAACTTGAGCATTGTTTGAAAAATAATTATCCCGGATCTCCCCATCTTTTTCAAATTTAATTAAAATTGCAAATTGAATTTTTACATTGCCCATCTTTTCTATTTCCGCTATTAATCTTTCTTCAATTTTACATGTTAGGGCTATTTTTACTAAGTTTTGATTTCTTATATCAAATTTTGAAGTTTTTCGCGATCCGTTCAAATCGGATTCTACAACAGGTTCAAACAAAGAGCCGCCTATTTGACATATGTTGAAAGACGTTGAAGCTACACATTCATCATTGATGACTATCACTTCTTGTTGTGTAGAGGGTGCTTGTTGTGTAAAGGGTGCTTGTTGTGTAAAGGGTGCTTGTTGTGTAAAGGGTGCTTGTTGTGTAAAGGGTGCTTGTTGTGTGAACGATGTTGAAGCTACACATTCATCTTTGCTGATGACTATCACTTCAGGTCGCGATAATTTATTCGGAATATAATTTTTAATTAAACCAGCAGGTCTTTTAATAGAATCTTTTTTAATAATATTTTTAATAGTATCTTTTCTAATAATAATAGTATCTTTTTTAATAGTATCTTTATAATCTGTTTTTTCTTTTATAATATTTTTTTTAATATTTTTTAAATCTTTTTTAATATCTTTTTTAATAACATCTTTTTTAATAATATTTTTTTGTAAATATTTTTGTAAAATTTTTTTATTTATTTTTTTATTTATTTTTTTAAATAAATCATTTTTTGGAATCGGAAATTGCCCTAAGTGATTACTATGTTTATTAAAAAATGTCATATATTTTATTTTTTCGCTAGTTACGCATTTGGGACATATAAAAAAGTTGATTGAATAAAACTTTTTCCTGTAGTATTTTTTCATCGTATGATGACATTGATCGTTATGGCCAATTGACGATTGGCAATAATTTGGGTATAGTCTACCTGTTAAATAATAAAATTAAATTTTTATTCTTTTTTTCTATATAGAAAACTAATTGTTACATCTATAAGGATTTATCATCATTTGTTATTTAATTCAAATGAACTATATAACAAATGATGATAAATCCTTATAGAAAATAGGTTAATATATTCGAGAGAATATTAGAGAGACTATAGTAGATGGGTCAGATTATTATTATTATTATTATTATTATTATTATTATTATATGAATATGTTAAATATTAGAGAAGTAGCTGCATGCTCACTGCAGACTACTATGTAGCTACATGCTTACTGTAGACTACATTATTATTTATATTATTATTATTATTATTATTAATTTTATTATTATTATTATTATTATTATTATTATTATTATTATTATTATTATTATTATTATTATTATTATTATTATTTTAACTATTGTAGATGCACATTGCAAACTACAAGGATTTATTTTATAACTATAATTTTGTAATCACTTTTTTAAATATTTTCATAATACTTTCATTATATTTCAAAAACGTAGTATTTACTTCATATAATTTTCATAAATTTTCGTCATAAATTTTCTTCATAAATTTTTGTCATAAGTTTCATCATAATTTTATCAAAATATTTAAGAAAATTTTTATCAAAATATTTTAAAAAGTGATTACGAAATTTTAATATATAAAAAAATATATATAAAAATAAATAAATCTTACATTGTGATTCCATATCGGAATCTGAGTCTTCAGCAACCTCCTCAACAGAAGTGAGGGCATTATCTGCAATTGATATATTTGAGTCCTCCTCAACAGAAGTGAGGGCATTATCTGCAATTGATATATTTGAGTCCTCCTCGACAGAAGCGAGGGCATTATCCGCATCAATTTCTGCATCAATGTCGACATTAAACACTAAAAAGTTTTTAAAAATAAAATACTAAAATAAAATAAATTTACTTCTTTCTTTGAAAACTGGGGCATAATTAGGGGCATCAGTTTGCCCAAGAAAAACGACATCATCGTCGTCGCTATTTAAAACATTTTCTAAAATGAAAAATTAATTTAATAAAAATTAATATAATAAATTTACCAAAGATCTTGTCATTATTAGGGGCATCAGTTTGGCCAAGAAAAACGATATCATCGTCGCTATTTTCATTATCATTTTCTGAAATGAAAAAATTAATTTAATAAAAATTAAAATAAGAAATTTACCGAAGATCTTATCCACATTTAACATAGATTCATCTTCGGTTACTTCGTACCAGTCGAACACATCTAAAAGAATAAAATAAAATAAAATAAAATATAATAAAATAAATTACCAGTCGTCAACAGATTTCTTAAAACGCGATTATTATTGTTTTCCATTTTAGATGGGTAAATTGATTTCGAATTTTTAAAATTTTAAAATAATTGTGACAAATTTTAGATTTGTCAATGTTTATAAAGAGAATGAATATTTTCCTGTCCCAGCCAATGAGAATATAGACACACACACATATATACACTGAATATTTTACTCTCTCAACCAATCACACGCATGGATGTATGTAATGTAAATCACTCAGAAATTACATGTGACTGCCTTTGTTAGTCATGCCTTTGTTAACTTGCACTGTGCATGCCTCAGGCAAAGGTGGTCTTTATGTAGAATTAATAATATTTATGTAAATAATAATAAAATTAATTAAAAATAATAATATTTTTCAAAATAATATTAATAATAATAATAATAATAATAATAATAATAATAATAATAATAATAATAATAATAATAATATTAATAATAATAATAATATTAATAATAATAATCACAACAACAAAGGAAAGGATACATTTATTAAACATCAAATTTTATTAAACATCAAATTTTTTGTACAATAACCAAGCTAAACAATGTTGACCGCATGTTTGGGTCAAGGGATTTTGAAACATAGTTTTATTATACACAATAGGTTTCCCCATTGTTTGTAGTTTTGATATCAACAAAGCCGGGTAATAAAAACCCATAGGATCGAACACAAATATATTACCAGGTTTCATATATATAGCTATCCAATGTTCTCCACCAAGATGAGACGATTGAGTATTGACGATTATTGCTTGATTATTGCTCAAATATGGAATTTTATCAAGAGGAAAAACTCCAACAAATTCATTTCCCAATATCTGTTTTCCGATTTTATTGACCTGAACAGAACTACTTAAATAAATCCAGAGTATAAAAAACAACTTACTCCATGATAACTTTTTTTGTTTCTGTATACATTTATACCAACACAGTTCTATTTGCAGTAATTTGAACTTCATTTTCAAATACTCCATATATTATAACATGTACTGGTTCAGTAATAGCTTTTGCAAACTTTATATCCAGTCGTAAATTTCCATTTTGAGGTAATTGACTTTGATTTAAATCAAAATCGGGGGCTAAAACAAATGTAAAAAATGGGTATTTGCTTTTAAATTCTTCTAGAGTTATTCCACAATTCAAATTTTTATCTAAATAACCCAGATTTCTAACAATACTCTGCATATATGTCGCACAGTAATTGTCATTCTCGAAATCTTGAATATATGTTTTTCTATAATCAGTATTTTTCGACAAAGTCAATGAAGTAACATTAAAGTTTTTGAAAATTGAGCTGGACGCAGTATATGATCCATTATATTGTGTTTCACTTTGAAATGTTATCAGAATAAAATTAGGCATTCTTCTGTCACCAAATATTTGTTCTTTATAGAATGATGAAGCACCTTTAGCAATAGCAAATTGTACAATTTCCTTTGTTTTTAATGGATAAATTGCATGTTTTGAATTAAGACCCAATTGATGACCTGCTAATACTGAGGGGTCTACTCGTACTCTTCTCACCAATAATTTTGCATCAACTAATTGACATATTAGTGCACCAGTTTCACTTGTAAGAGATAATGCAGAATCGGACCTTTTCAGTCTAATATGTACATTAACTCCCGGTAGTAAATATTTCGGTTGATCCATAAAATCAAGTTGTAATGATGAGCACATGGTGAAAACCTTTGAGCCTTTTACCCACTTTTTTCTTTCATCATCACTGCCATAGCCCATAGGAGTAAGACATGTATTTTTAGTATCGGAATTGTAATTTAAAATAGTTTCTATTAATGCCTTGTGAATGAATGTATTATTTCCGCCCTCAATCTTGATATTATTAAATCCCAACACTGCATCTTTAAAAAGAGTATGAAACAGGAAATTGTTCGGTATTATATCTGCATTGGCATCCAAAACTTTTCTATCTTTATCTACAACCTTAATCTGAACAGTCAATAAAGTATCGTTCAAATCTAAATATTCAGTTTGCGAACCATTAATATAAAACTCGATATCATTTCTACTATCAGTAATTGAATTCATAGGAAAAACTTCCTCAAATGCCCCAAATTCTATTACAGCCTGGGGCGACGGTCTATCAAATATACATAATTCAGATTTAGCACAAATCATTTTGCAAATATAGTTCCATGTCCTTTCATTCGTTTGTTTATACGTGATATTCCATGTCTTTTACGTTTTGGAGCATGAGCATGAGCTGGAGCTGGAGCTGGAGGTTTTTCTTTTTGAAACATACCTGCAACCCCAGGTAAAACTTTCCCTAATTCTGCTAAAGCATTTGTTTTTAGAGATGGTAATATTTTCTGTTCATTGATAATAACATCTTTTGCAGTTTTCATACCAAAACTACCAATACGTTTAAGAATAGGCAGGGCAAATCTGCCAATTGTTCTCAACCATCCTGATCCGTACTGTTTACCAATAAAATATGGTAATTCACCACCAGATTGGCTACCACTATACATACTAATAATATCAGAATTAGCCATTTATTTTACGAAAATGTAATGTCAAATGAGTTTTTGAACCTTTTGGAAATTCGATTAATTGACCAGAATCATCTCTTATATTTATTTCTATATTGTTTATACAAGATGTTGAAACAGGTAAATACATGGGATTTTCTACATTGATTTTTACAACTTCATCTTGATCATGTTTTTCAATCCATATAGATTTCATTAAAGGAACACTAGAATCGCCAACAATAACTGGTTCCTCGATATTACTGTAAATGAACATTTGCTGATGATGTTTAAGGATTTTCGGTTTGTTTGTTCCTTCACAAATTTGTTCATTTTGTGTACATGCCAAATTTGAGTCAAATTTAACTTGACTAAGATTAGAATTTATACTAAATCTAAATACTTTATCTTTTTGAAGCTCGAAAACTGTTAAAATCTCGCTACAATTGTCAGCTAAATAAGTTTGTAATTGTTCGAGGTCTGTAATATATAAATTATCTTTAAAAGTATATGCATGCTCAGTTATTTCAAAGTATGATAGCTTAAATTTGAATTCCACTAAATTATTAGTTTTTGGAAGTGTAGAGAGATTTATTTTGACTGTATCATTAAATACATTACGTAAATCAGTAAATCCATGACGTTTAGCATCAGCCATTGTAGAAAATAAAATTTCGAATGGCTTATTCAAGCAATTCATGTATAAATATTGACCATCATCATAAATTATAGGTTTCCTTGATTTCGATGAACTCGTCAAGTTATAACTATCTTTATCAATAAGAACACTAATATATTCCGTTACTGCTACTTTCTTATTATATTCAATAACCGATTTGCTATAGATTGGGAATAAATTGTATACAAATGTAAAATCCAACAGAGCAACTTCCCAGTCATTATCCAGATAGATGGGGTTTTGGAGTTCGATGATGAATTTGCTTGCTTGATTTTCTGGATGAATTAATGGACAACTTTTGCTCGGCAAAATAGTATAAAAATTCACTTTACTAGGTCTTTTGCTGATATCCATGACGGGTTTTGATAACCATGCCATTTGACATAGTATTGTTTATCCTTACCGACCTTTTTAGTTTTCAATATTTTTTGAATTCTAAATACTTTTGGGGGAGGAATGACTTGTAATTCCTGCTATTAAAATTTCCCTTGTACAATATTATTATCATTGTCTTTGATGACATACATTACAGGATTCTGTTTAGTATTTATTTTTGAAATTACAAAGACTTCATCACTCCAATTTGTATCAAAATTTTTATTAAATGGTGATGCACTAATTTTACTAATTCTAACATGGTCACCGACTTTATATTTAGGTTTTGTAATTTTTACAGATTTTTTAGAAGTCAATGATGTTTTTGATGTAATATCAACCGGTCTCAATCCATTCAGTCCTCGATGTGATGAATGATTATAACTTGTTATTATTTTCGGTAAAGCATTTACCCATTTTTTATTACCTTGATGCACGAACAATTTCTTTAATCGATCTCTCAATGTTCGATTAAATCTTTCAACATGGGCAGCTTTGTATTGAGAATGTACCGAGTAGTGATTTATTTTCAATTTATCGAGGATTTGCTTAACTTTACTATTGTAGAATTCTTTACCTAAAATAATAATAATAATAATAATAATATTAATAATAATAATAATAATAATAATAATAATAATAATAATAATAATAATAATAATAATAATAATAATAATAATAATAATAATAATAATAATAATAATAATACCTAAATCTGTTTGCAAGTTATTAGGATGTCCATCTTTAAATAAAATATTAATTGCCTTGGACATTTCTTCTGCAGATTTTGCCTTGACTGGTATTGCTCGTGCAAACCTGCTGTATACATTAATACATGTTAAAATATATTTATTCCCATTGTTAATTTTCGAATAGGGTATCATCTCCATCAAATCCATTTGCCATAAATCGTCAATACCAAATGTTTTATACGCTCTTGTTGGAAATCTTTTCCGCATTGGTTTGTTCAAACTGTACGCAAGCTGATCTGATAACCACTTCTGGGTTTCTTTTTTCGAATTCGGAACTCTTTTGTTTAATTTTGCCACTCCACCGAAACCGGCTTCGTCTTCTGGGTTCGTCCAAATCTTCTCCATTACAACAAGAAGATTTAAAATTAAATTTAATGTCGGGCAATGAAGGATTAGCACCCATTGTTTATGATTGATTTCCTACAACTCCACCTAATAATGATAATGCCAGAGGTATCAATGCACCAATAAATCCACCTTGTTGTTTATATATAATTTTCCTCATTTGCTTACGATTTTTATTATTTACTAAAGATAATAAAGGTTTCCTATGTTTGCTCAATAAATGCTTTTTTGATTTACTGATTTTAATTTTGCCTTTGACTACTTTAAGTATAATATTGAGTAAATCATCGACAACAAAATTTGGGAATGATTGCAATATATTCATTCTTTTCATACTCGGGGCCTTTAACAATGCATTAAAAAATGGAAAACTGCGATGGTTTTTTAACTACTTTTTTACCGGTTTTACGGGTTTTACGGGTTTTACGTTTAGGTTTAGGATTTTTCGAAATAAGATTCATTGCAGAGAAATTTTCAGTTACAAGTTTTTTAGATGGTGTATAACTAGTTGTTGGTGGAACTTTTGGAACTTTAATACTCTTTCTAATACTTTTTCTTAATTTCCTAATATTTTTCACCCTTGCTTTTAGAAACATTATTATTCATAGAGGTTTTCAACTTTGTTTATAAACCATGGCACCTTTTGGGTTGAAAATATCTGTTTTTACTCGTAAATCATCGGAACATTGTTGTGTGAAATCAAGAAATATATATCCATGAGGTATTTTTGTAGCATCTTGAAATGCACTGATAAGAAAATTACGATTGTTAGGGTATGCTTGACGTGCAAGAAAATCAATCACTGTTGCATCTCTAGGATTCTTGAAAATAACTAAATATTGTACATTTAAATTACGTGTTCGATGTGCCCCGCCTTGATGAAATAGATTTTGTGTTATGAAAATAACTGTTACACCGACATGTCTGCTGATCTTTGTAAATAAATTATTAAAATCTTTTTCTTTATTAGCTTCTTGATACAAATCATCGATAATAATGACATCACCTTTCTTTAATCGGCTGGACCAGTTTTTATCAAATCCCTTTACTATTTTCATGTTTTTTAATTTACAGAAACTTGATTGAGTTAATCCATGTTCTTCATCAGCACCCCTATGCCAATAAATCTTGTTGAATTTTGATTTGAATAAATTTGATTTTAGTAATTTACAAACAAATAATGTTTTTCCACTACCACTCGGACCAACGATTTGGTATACTGCATCATTTCTTAATTCCATTTCAAAAATGTTATATATGTGTTTTTGTTTATATTCGATGATTTAATGAACTCGTGCTCAATTTGTATATAAAGACTAACATTCATAAATGATTTAATAATGTTAGCAAATATAAATTATCGAGGAAATTTTGATGTATCGAATATGAGGTTCCCACCAGGAAAACCCCAGCAAATTATCGATAGAAGCGGGAAATATCCGATAATATTTTTCAAGACTGGTAAATGCAGAATCATGGGATGTAAGAAACCCTTGGATATTAATAAATTACAATATCGAATAAATAATATTATAATCCAATCAATTACCATTACTATGGATATGGGACATAGTATCAATCTATATAACATATCGAAAAAATGTGATTGTATGTTTGAACCGGAATTGTTTCCGGCACTAAGACTATTAAAATATAACCCTATATGTGTCAGCGTGTTTGCTAGTGGAAAGGTTGTCATGTTGGGGTTGAGAAATTTGGAGTATAGAGAATTTGTTGACAATGTTCGAAATGAGATAATTTCATTGGTCGATTTCTAATTGGTTAATTTCTAATTGGTTATTGATTGATTTAAACAAACGGTTTGTGTTTAGAATTCATTTATTTCACTATGTACAAAATACCAAGCGCAGCAAATTTAATGAAAGAAATAGATGATTATGGTAAATTTTTATTTTTGTTTACAAATTTAAATATTATATTTTTCAGAAGAATATGCTGCAGTCATGCTAAAGAAGTTAGCATTCTATTATCCAGAAATCAATGCAGCAGTATACACCAAGCCTGCAGAATTAATCCCCGATTTGGTGTTCAATGCGACGGGGATAAGGATGTTCGAGATTTTCTATCAATTTATGTGGGATGTGAAGATAAATCGAACAATTAAACATATGGATCCAGAATATTTATGTTACAATAGCTGTTCCTGCTGCAAAGCTAGATATCAGCGATATGTAGAATGGGTTTTGGTTAAAACTCTTCGGGATTTCCACCATATCAAGAATGATTTTGAATGTTTTTAACAAATAAATGTTATTTAGTTTTCGTTATTTAGTTTTTGATATTTTATATATTTTGATAATAGTAATAATAATAGTAATAATATTAATAATAGTAATAATAATAATAATAATAACAATAATAGTAAAAACATTAATAATAATGAAACACATTAATAATAAATCTGTAAATAGAACGTGTAATAATTAAAACACATAAATAATAAATCTGTAAATAGAACATATAACAAAACATGTGACAATGCAACATCAATGCATTTTGAATGCTGACAATGCAACATCAATGCATTTTGAATGCAATTTAAACAAAGACATGCTATAATCTGATTGGTTGATAGGCATGAGTCAAAGGTATAAAAACCCTGTAACATTTAAATTTATTCATTATTCACGATGACCAAGAAAATTTCAAGCACCGAAAAACCTAAAGAAATGGTACAACCAGTTCAAATGTTCCACAACTACAAAATGTATTTTTTGAAAGAAGAAATCAATATGAAATTGGTTGCACCAGTCAAGCTAATTCCAACTAAATTTCAATTCTTATCCGGCACGCTTTCAATGATTGATGTCAAAACTATTGATGATGTTTTTAAACGGATAGATTCGAATCTATCGTGTAATCAACATGCATGGTTCAACAATAGATATGCAAGATTTTATGATGCTTTTGATGAAATCAGTTTCAAAGAAAATGAAAATTGGTATATAACAATTGCAATCCAGAGATATAAAGTTGA
The DNA here is from genome assembly GCA_959609185.1 of Schmidtea polychroa. Lineage (NCBI taxonomy): Eukaryota > Metazoa > Platyhelminthes > Tricladida > Dugesiidae > Schmidtea > Schmidtea polychroa. Next base: position 8,917 of record CAUHTR010001869.1, on the reverse strand, counting down.
TAATAATGATGTATATTCTCCTATTTGGAAAATTATGTCTGCTAGACTTTCACAAATATTTTAATGTTATATTTAATAAATGTATTAGTCATATTTGTTTTTCTCTTTATTAATTGCAACATAAATGCAAATGACATGCAAATTTAACAAAGAAAATCTATAAACAAACTTATAATATAGTTTTAAAGTGATGAAAATGACTGCAGAAAAAGGTTAACATGATTAATTAATTACTGAATTATTTATTATTTAGAATTTGTAATCAACTTTTTGTTGGAAAAGTTAGCAGAAATATCTGGTGTGAAAATTGAGGACATATTATCTATTACAAATGCCTTAAATATCGGCTGGATAGTTGAGAGTCAAGATACAGGATTTGATGATGAGGAAGAAACTCAAGAAATTGATGAGGAAATCTATGAACCTATAGATGAACCTATAGATGAACCTATAGAGGAACCTATAGAGGAACCTAAAGATGAACCTAAAGATAATATTACGAATGATTGTATTGATCATGTCGTTGAAAATATAATGAAATGTGGAGATGACGACTGCGAATGTGTTAATTAATAAATTTTAGTTAATTAGTGTTTGTAAATTTATTTAAAATTTTATTTAAAAATAAAACAAAATAACTATATTAATTTTTATTTAAAAATCGCGATAAAGCATACAAAATAGCAACACCTGTTGCAAGTTTTATATAGTTTTTAAATTTCATTTTCTGTTGATCTATTTCCTTCGCATTTCTGGCGAGTTGATTCAGTACGCCCCATCCGCCATTGGCTTCAATCCATGGTTGAAACTTTGACTTGATTATCTAGAAAATATATATTAATAAAATATAGATTATAAAAGTATTACTTCTTGAGACCACTGATAATAATGTTTAGAGTCCCATAAACTTCTTTCGATTATAATCTTCATATAAGCGAACCCTACTAGTATTCGGGTCCACTTCATCTCATCGTCGCATAGACAGTTAAAAATCCTATTAAAATAGAATTTCTTCGTTTCGAGGGAATCGGAATTGAGCACATCCTCATAATCAATATGATTTCCTTTTATAATCCTTTCGGTCCGATCGACCAGGAAACTGAGGCTTTCAATAATCTTCTTGTTGATAAGTTCGCTTAAAAGATTTTCCATAAAATGAGACATTTCTACAATAATTTAAAATATGATGTTTTATTTATACTAATACTGTATGATTTTGATTGGTTGATAGACTATAAATGTAAAAGAAAGGTTTTGATTTGATACACCATGAAAACTATATTCATATTGCTAATTATTATAACGAGTGTGTGCTCACACAATACAACAATAACAGTGGAGTCTTTTAATAAATCAATATGTGTTTGTCCGATTACAGCCAAATTGATGGATATTTTATATATTCTCGACAAACCAAAATGGTCAAAGCATCCAGGAAAAAGAATATCTCAAAGATTGGAGAATTTAGAAAACAGTTATGAACTATCATTTGAATATATACAAAATATAAAAATTAAATTGATTGATCATATTGAAGTTTTCAATAACTCTATTGTTGAAAATAAAAAGAATATGAAAATTATTGATAAGAAGCATGATTATTTATTAAAAAAGATTGAATTATTATTAAGAGAAATTCAAACAATCAAACAATCAATAGAATATCTGAAAATCAATTCAACGTTACCAATTTCAAACAATATTGCTGCGAATAGTAGTACATCAATATTTAGTTTACCTTTGTTAATTTTACATTATTTTATTGTTTAAATAAATGTATGTTTTGTTGATTTGTGAGTTGTTGAGCGTGACCAGTACCCTTGTGAGCATTACCCATAGGGGGACAAAATATTTTGTCGGATAGACTCGGAGTATATAGATTAATACTAATAATAATAATAATAATAATATTAATAATAATAATAATAATAATAATAATAATAATAATAATAATAATAATAATAATAATAATAATAATAATAATAATATCTTTAGAAATAATAATCTTAATAACAAGATATATGGCTCATTCGAAAGGTCTTTGATTGAGCTTTAAGATGAGCCATCGATGAATAATTTTCGTTGGCGGGAACTTTGAAAAAATTAAAAATAAAATAATAATATTTTTTAAAAATAATAATATGACCTTGATGACTCATCGCGATGACTCATGCGACCTTGAAAATGACCTTGGATGAGTCATGCGACCTTGAGAATGACCTTGAATGAGTCATATGACCTTGAGAATGACCTTGTATGAGTCATATGACCTTGAGAATGACCTTTTAGCCTCTAATTTCCGCATGATTTCATTTCTATCCACTTCATTATTACTATGCCATTGCGATCTATTAATCTTTCTTCCAAATATAATTTCTGCTGGACTCACTCCAGTAGTTTTTTGAGCTGTCGCATTTAAAACGTATTCTATATCAGGTATTAATTCTGCCCAGCTTTTTTAACTCCTTCTCTGAGCGACGCGTTAATATAGTCTTTTATAGTACGAAATTGTCTTTCAATTACACCATTAGTATTATGATGATACGGACTCGAAAATATCAACTCAATTCCTGCTGCCTTTGCTAGTTCTTTAATGCTATTTGCTTCGAAATTTTTTCCACAATCAACATGTAGTTCCTTAGGGGCTCCAAATTTCAATATCCAATTATTTAACAAAACTGCCTTTATTGTATTTTCATCTTGCTTTCTAATAGGAGTTAGAGATATGTATTTACTGTAATGATCGATTATTGCACAAATATATTTTTCTCCTCTTAAGGTTTCTTTTAAAGGACCGCAAATATCCATGTATACTTTCTCCATAGGTTCTGAAGCTTGAATTACTTGGGTTTTTTCTTTTGACTTTGTAGTTAAAACTTTGTTTTTCTGACATGCTTCACATATTGAAATAGTCTCTTTTACTCCATTTAGCAAATCTTCCATATCAAAATTGTTCCTAATATATTTCATAACTTTTTCTACTCCTGCGTGGCATAATAATAAATGTGTTTCCTTAATCATTTCTCGTCTTTTTGTTTCTGGTATCCATATTTTGTTTTGATTGGTATAGATAATATTTCCTTTTAATATATATTTATTATTTTTCCTTTCATTTATTTGATCTTTTATATCTTGTATTTCTGCATTATCTCTTTGCCATTCATTTCCATTATTTTCGGTCATCAATGTTAACAATCTAGTTTTTAATCGCCCTGATTTGGGGTTATCATGGTCCATCAAACATTGTACACATTTGCCGCATGTGTTTCTAGACAGCATATCTGCATTCGTATGCGCTGTACCTTTTCTGAACTCCATTTTTATGTCTAAACTGCTCAAGTAATTTATCCACGTTTGGAACTGTGCTGTTATCGGCTTCTTTGTCGTTAACATAAAAGTTATTGCTTTATGATCAGTGCGCAAAACAAACCGTTTACCGTATAAATAATGGTTGAAATGGCGACAGAAATAATATATAGCCAAAAGTTCTTTTCGTGTTATACAATATCCTCTTTCATGGCTACTCATTGCATGGGATCCATATGCAATAACGTGTTCATGCCCCATTTCATCTCTTTGTGATAATACAGCTCCAATTGTATCAAAGCTTGCGTCTGTATCTAATATGAATTCTTTCTTGAAATCTGGAAATACGAGAATTGGCGCTGTAGTCAACGCTATTTTCATTTCTTCGAAAGCTTTCTCACATTCCTCAGTCCAGATTATTTTTTCACTATTGCTTCCACATATGCTTTCTAGCGCTCTTGATTTTTCCATAGATCTTTCAATATTTTTGTCATTAATTCTTGGAATGTACCCGGTGCCGCCGCAATGCCAAAAGGCATTCTATTAAAACAAAATTGCCCTTCTTTAGTAGAAAATGCTGTCTTTTCTTGTGATTCTATGTCCAATTTCACCTGATAATAAGCGTCCCCAAGGTCTATAGAACTAAAGTACTTAGATCCATGTAATGTATCTAGAATTTCTTCTACATTCGGCATAGGAAAAGCTTGTCTTTCAGTAATCTTATTAAGCTGTCTAAAATCTAAACAAAGTCTGATATCTTTTTTGTCTTTTTTCCACACGCATACTAACGGCGTATTCCAAGGTGAATTACATCTTCTTATGATATCATTATTTTCTAAATTTTTTATAGCAGCATTTATTTTCTCCTCTAAATTGATGGGTTGCCTTCTGGGTTTTATCATAATTGGCCCTTCTTTTGTGATGATTTTATGTGCAATTAAATCAGTACATCCGATATCCCAGTTATTAGCCATAAAAACACTTTTATTGTTTTTAACAATCTCTAACAGTCTTTTATTTTCGTTTAATCTTAGAATTTCTATTGCTTTTTGACATCTCTCGTTATCTGTAATCTTTTCCCCAAATCTAGCTTCTATTTCACACACAAACTCATTATATCCTTCTTCATTTTGCTTGATGTAGTTTAATTCAATTCCAAACTCTTTCTGCAATTCCACTCCGCCTATTATATCTGGAACAATATTTTTAACTATTATAAATGTTATTTTTCTTTCCATATTACCAATTCTAACATCAATATATATTTTTCCGATTGTCTCTAATTTACTATCATTTGCACATCTTAACATCTCATTTGATTTTATGATTTTCACATTCACTAATTTTTCCACAACTGCTTCTGCCATTACATTTACTCTTGCTCCTGTATCTAGTAAGCATTCCATTCTATAACCCTCAATTTCAAGAGTTGTACTCGGTCTACCTTGCATTTTGTCATAACTCAATTTCGGTCGTTTCCATTCATCTTTAGTGAAAATATTTTGCTCCTCTGATATTTCATTAATCCACCCAATTTCCTTTCTCTCTAATTTATCTTCTGCCTTCTTAATAAATTTATAAACTTTTTCATTTACTATTTTATTATTATATTCTGCTTCTTTAATTTCATTATACTCTTCTTGATTCTTAGGATTATTATTATTATTTATTAAAGATCGATCAGCATTAAAATAACTATAACATTTAAAATTATTTAAAGGAAACTTTTTAAAATTACAAATATTACATTCCAATTGTCGGTTACTGACGTTTCGCTGCTTGAAATTATTATTTCCGTTTACCATTCCTCTTTGAGCAACATCTCTGTAGCTTCTGTAGTTTTGAACAACCGGTGAAGTCTTCACAACATTAATATGACCCATAATTTTGTTTACCTTTTCTAATTTCTTTATTGATGCTTTTAATTCTTCTGATGTTTTCAAATCTTTTATCTCGATCTCTTTTTTAACTTCTCGATCTCTTACACAGTTTGTAAGCAGGCATTTTTCTATTTCTTCTTCATCCCATTTGTGCGCTATTAATTTCTTTGTCATCTTTTTAATTTTCTCTATAAAAGTTTCGGCTGAATCTGATCCTTGTTCATAACTCAAAGCTTCTTTTAGATCATCCATTAATGATGTCGGTTTTGAAAATGCATATCGAAGTTTCTCTTCCATAGTTTTTCTTTCGGCTGCTTCATAATCTTCCATTAGCGATCTGTCAAGTAATGTAGTTAATATTACTTGCATCCTAATTGTTGTTTTTGTCGCGCCAAAAAACCTTTGACAATCCTTGATAAAATTTTCTAGATCATCGCCTTTGTGAAATTTCTCGGGTAATAGTCTGCTTATCAATAAATCCGTGGTCGTGGTCGCCATGTTAGACGCAATTAAATTCAAGTCTTCTTCAAGCATTTATTTTTATAACAACTTCAAAAATTGAGCCGTTTACTAGAATATTTAAACACCGAGGCGTGATAATTATTAATATTAATGTAATTGCTGGTCATACATTTAATTGATTTAATTTAATATAATTTAATATAATTTAATATAATATGATATAATTTAATATAGAATTTAAATATACAAATTTAACAGAAATAATTATTTCTACTAACTGATCTCACTTCTACCATTTAACCATATTAATTTTATATAGGGATTTACTAACTCCTTACAATAATATTTTTTAAAAATAATAATATGACCTTGATGACTCATCGCGATGAGTCATGCGACCTTGAAAATGACCTTGGATGAGTCATGCGACCTTGAAAATGACCTTGATGAGTCATAGGATGACTCAGATGACCTTGAAAAATTTTGATGAGTCATAGCATGAGTCATATGACCTTGAATGACTCATATGACCTTGAGAATGACATTGGATGAGCCATATGACCTTGAGAATGACCTTGGATGAGTCATGGTCTTTGTTTAAATGACCTTGGAAATTTTTATGACTCATCGGATGAGTCATATGTCCCTGAGAATGACCTTGGATGAGTCATGGTGTTTGTTTAAATGACCTTGAAAATTTTTATGACTCATCGGATGAGTCATATGTCCTTGAAAATGACCTTGATGAGTCATAGTATGAGCCATATGACCTTGAAAATGACCTTGATGAGTCATGGTCTTTGTTTAAATGACCTTGAAATTTTTGACCTTGATGAGTCATGTTATGAGTCATATGACCTTGAAAATGACCTTGCTGAGTCATAGGATGAGTCACGGTCTTTGTTTAAATGACCTTGAGAAATTTGATGAGTCATCGGATGAGTTATGGTCTTTGTTTCAATGACCTTGATGAGTCATATGTCTTTGTTTAAAATTTGACCTTGAAAAAATTTTTTTTAAAAAAATTTTTACGACGGGGGGGGGGGTGCTGTGCTAGCGGTGCCCTGTGCCAGCGGTGCCCAATCCATCTACTTTTGTTTATTGGTACAATTGTTAAATATGTATATCCATGTATATTCATATATAGTGTGATTGTGAGTGCATATTATAATAGAGATCGTTAGAGCCCAGCAGTGTCTCCTTTAAAACTTGTTCCATGACTGCTGGGATGGTTGTATGTTGTATGTAGTGTGGTAGTAATAAATAAGTATATAATATATTACAACGAACTTAATATAAGAAATTAATTAAACTTTACAAAATTTATTTATACAATAATAATATCAAACTTGAGTTTTAGGAGATTAAAGTCGAAATGGGATCTCCTTTTAACTCGACTTGTAATAGTTATTCGTAGTGAAAAATCTGGATTATCAGAAAATCGAATCAAATGGAATCAAAATCGAATCAAACCAGTGGCGGATTTAGATTTTGGTGCGTGGGGTGGGCGAGGAAAATTTTCAGGGGGCGCCATAAATTATGAAGATGGTACTACTTATTTTCGCGAGTATTGAGTAAATACTAATAATATTAAAAAGCATTATATTCAGTAAATTTATTCTAGTAAATTTATTGATGTAACAAACAAGTTTATTTATTATTTTAAATTGCTTCCTGTGTGATTTCATTTGATTCAAAGTCAATGTTCTCAGCCAGTTCGCGTTCTATTGAAATTAATGCTAATCCAGACGGACGTTCGTTTGTCATTGTTGATCGCAAATAAATTTTGATGATTTTCAGTCTACTGAAACTTCTTTCAGCAGTAGCAGATGTAACAGGAAGAGTCAAGTATATTTTATAAAGAATTGCCAAATTGGGAAGTCCTGGCGCCATCTGTTTTTCAACCAAGAAAGGCAGCACCTCTTTAAGTTGTAGTTCACAAGATAGTAATGGGCGTATTGATGCATACACGTATTTGAAAGTATCATATTCTAGGATTGCTTCTTTAATATTAATATCGTTTTTGTAAATGTCGCATAAATTTTGAAAAGATTCTTTATTTTCTTCTGATATTTGTGATGGATCAAGACAGGAGAATAAAGCAACAGTGTTATGAAAATCATTAAAACGTTCATCTAGTTGTGTTACAAGTGTATCCAAGACAGTGAAATACGTTTCACATTTGAAGCGTGTAGTTGGATCATCAACCCTTTCATCTCTGTTAAGTTCACCTGCCATGTGTTTCCTTTTTGCAACTCGCTTTTCTTTAAATTCTGTTTCAACATCTAGTATGGAACAATTTTTGATAATAAATGATTTTGCAGCAACATTTAGACTTTCAAAAGCTTTATCACTTCTCATATCAGCAAACTTATTTCTGGTAACATAAATCAATTGTTTTGCAAACGCAATATCAATGTCCTTTCGTTGCAAATAGTTTGATAGCACAAAGATATTATCTAGCAACTTTTGTAGAAATAGCATCAGAAAAATAAAAGAATATTTTGTTATCAAAATAGATAGTCCCATAGCTTCTGCTCTGACACTTCCTTTGTGTTCTTTTGATTCCCCAAAATTTATATCTTCTAGAGTAGATATAATAGCGGAGAATGATCCAACAACTGCATCAATTGCATGCTTTCGGCTTGCCCATCTTGTATCAGAAAGTCGTTTTAGAGTATCTACTATCGATTCATATCAAGACTTCTGATGTTCTTCGAGAATATGTAGTCGTGGTAGACTTGATGTAAGGAAAGTATAGAACTTTTCTGTTGTACCAAAAAACAACTGAACAGCACTGTTAAGAGTCATTGCTTCAATAGTCACCAAATTCAATGCATGAGAACAACAGTGAAAAAAGATGGCATTTGGTGAAAGTGTCTTTATCTTAGTTTGAAGACCATTTTTAATCCCAGACATCACAGAGGCACCATCATATGCCTGTCCTCTACAAAGTGTCAATGTTTCGCTTTTGTAACTCCGTTAATAATATATTAGAAAATGCTGCAGCATTACTGTTTTCCAAAGTGTAGAAGCCTATAAATCGTTCAACAACTTGTCCTGATTTTAACACTAATCTTAAAGAAACTGACATCTGATCAACTCTGGATATATCAATTGTTGAATCAACAATTAGAGAAAAGAATTGTGCAGACCTAACTTCATTATCAATATTTGCGGATAATTCTGAGCCAAGTGATTGAATTAGGTCATTTTGTACATCATGACATAAATAAAGTTCATTTTTCTTTTCAAACATTTATACTATT
>CAUHTR010001867.1:0-69399 GCA_959609185.1 Schmidtea polychroa | reverse complement strand
ATTCAACACGCTACTGATATAATAATAAATATACTACTTATCACTGGTTCTCAATCGCGAATATCGCAAATATAATAATTTATATGCTTAAAACGACTGCCGGAAATTTGTGTTTAATGTAAAATAAAATATCAATTTATAATTTAAAAAAAATGAGACAAAAAAAGTAAATTGAAAAGATTTCTGAAGATAGAAAGATTTTACTGATTAAAAAGAATAATCATAATTATAAACTTTAGGAAGCTTTTACTTTTTTCTTTGATTAAATTTTAAGCACTTCAAAGACAGATTATTATAAATAATTGTATTTAAGAGAAAAACTAATATTTAATTTCTAATAAAGATTTCTAAAAATGTTGATATTTCAAATATCAATTATTATCACAATTACTTTAGTTCACAATTAATGTAATAGAAAATTGTCTTTTCACTGTAAAAACTAATTTTCAAAAAATAATTAAATGATTGAAAAACTTTTAGACTAAATTAAAATGTCAATTTTCATAATTTAGAAGGCATCTAATTCGTTGAAATAATATTCGTAACAAAGGTTTTTATATATTATTAAGAAGTTGGAGAATAACAAAAATTAAGATATGCATAATTTAGCTATTTAGTGAAAGAAACAATAGATAAAATATAAAAGAAATTATATTTGTATATTTTCTTCTATTTCAGACGAGCAAGCAAAACTTGAATAATTACAGATTTGGTTTATTATCAATTAATATCAACTCGCAATAGATGCTTACAAAATCTTTTTCATATTATTCAATTTAGTTTTAATCATCAATAAAATCTCATCTTTTTATTATTTCTTAATTTTCATTTTCAATTCAATAATTTGTTTTAATTTAAACTCAATTGTTTTAATTATCCATTTTAATTATTCATTTCTTTAATTTCCCCATCAAATTCCAATTCTCTTTCTAGAGTTTTATCATCAAAAGCACTATTTATCGTGTTTTAATTGGATTATCCGATCTTAAATTGTTATTTTAGACGGACTCCACTTAAAAATAGTCCCATGCTACCATATTTGCTGGGGAAATGTTGATCAACAGTCTATGCTTGCTTCTTATCAAGACTAGAAACTTTGTAGCACTCAAAACATTATTTTGTCAAAAAATTAATCAAATCATTGGTAATTAAAATAAAGAGAATATTCACAAAGAATTATTTGTCTTTGATTTCTTCTTTATTCTTCCGAATATTTAATAATCACACTTTAATTAAGTCTAATGGTATTTATGGTAAAATTTTACATGTTTAAACCCCTTAGGAAAATTAATTTTTACATTTTTGAAATTCTGAAGCAAGGAATTATTTCAATACTCAGTAGTAACAGCTCGATAAGAATAGTAATTAATCATTACAACCAAATCAATAGTGAATAGAAAATATTATAATATATGATTAATAGATATTTACTTTGACTTAAATCAATATTCAGAGAGGTTTTCGATTAAAACTATTTTAAAATATAGCGCTGTTAGGATATTAAGAACAAACTATTTACCATCATTTAATGTTTGACTCGGTTTTTTGGGAGTTTGGGCTAAATAAACCATGATATATTATTATGCACAGTGATAATCAATAGATCAACACAAATATTTAAAATTAATAACTATTAAAAATAACGATTAAAGTATCAAAAATAAATAAAATTAAAAAATAATAAATAATAATAAAAATAAATAAAATAATATATGAAAAAATAATAATAATAATAAATATATGAAAAAAAAATAATGTTAATAATAATAATAAATAATATAATAACAAAATAATAAAATTTATATTAATAATAATAAATAATAAATTTTAAAAATATTCATGAAATTACCGTCATGAAAAGTAGATCCTACGCGCTTAGTTTTACTTTGCAGAGCGTTTTGAAATATAATTGATGATGTTGAAGAAAATCCTAAATCGGTTCCTGCTAAAAGCAAATTCGAAGGAAATGAATCGTTCAGATTTTTGCACCCTAAACAGCCTATAGCAAGAGTTCCTGATATAGAACTTAGATTGGTCAAATTGCTTTGTTTATTTGTGATTGGATGAGACACTAAACGACTTTGTGAGAATTTAATCTGCTCTTCAATCGGTTTCATTAGGTCGTTAAGACCGTCATCACTAAAAAGTTGAGAATTGCTGGGTAACTTTTGAGCTAAATGCTGAATTGACTTCTGATATAAAAATATTTTTTGATAAGATTCTCGATAATTTGACAATAGCTGAATGGTATTATTTATAAATTTTCCAATTAAAGATAAATTCCAAATACATCTCGTTTTAGATTTCTATCATTTGTAGCCTTTATGCCTCTCAAACAACCAAGCATAATTGCCCTTTCAATAATGCAGCGATTTTTCAAATTGATAATTTCCATTTCAAGATCGCATTTATCCATTGTACGTTCTGAATCAATTTCATCATCGTCATTTTCAACAGCATCCTTGAATTTATTTTCATTAACTAACATTTTTACATAATATTTCCATTAACTTAAAATTTAAATAAATATGCTTGATTAATGCATAATAGCCAGAAAAATGTAAATCGGATTGTCATTCACGGACAAATTTATTGTTAACCATTAACTAATTAAGTTTATTAATGAATGTCAGAAAATAAATTGTATTTTCAAATTTAGAATTGTAAAATGTCTAATCTGGTCAGGCATTGATCGGATGGATGTAAAACTTTTGCTTTTTTTTTTTTGCTGTTTTCCAAGATATATCGATTATTGATTTTGCTTTTTAGGAAAAAAATTTTTTAGAAAAAATGATTGAATGTAAAAACTTTTCATTTTTAGTACTACATCACCTTAGATATAATTTAAAATCATAAAATTATTCGTCACAAAATCATCAAAATTATCTATACTATCGCAAATATATAATTTATGGAACCTTTTATTATGATAATCTGAGCTAAAAATAAACTTTATCTCATGTTTGTATAAACAATTAATTTTTTTTATGAAATTTTGAATTTTATCTTGTGAAATTTAATTCTAGAAAGCTTTGCATTTTTATTTTGTAAATTCTAAAGATTTTTAGCAAAATTTTTAATTCTAATAAGAGCAAGTGGTTATCAAGAACCGCATAGAATATTAGTAACACAATCTGATCACAGATTTCGATGTCAAAGAAACAAATAATTAAAAGTCTGAAATTAACGCCAATAAGATAAAATGGTCAATTTTTCGAAATAATCAAATGTCCAAAAACAAAGATTTGTTTAATTTAGAAACGAAATAAAATTATTATAACTTTATATTAAAAAGAGATTTTGAAGACTATAAATCAGTAATATATCGATGTTTGTTGATGTTGTTGAGTATTTATAGTCTTCAAACTCTCTTTTTAATAAATTCAATGGAAAAAATAATCAGTGGTGAAATTGGAAGAAATAAAAGTTCTTATAATAATATAACTTTATAGTTTAATACCAGGAAAATTAATTTATCAAATTTCAAGATTTTACAAATTCCCATAAATAAGGAACGATGAAATAAATTGTATCTGATTTCCTATTCTTTATTCACACATCAATTGTATATAATTCCATTCGTATTGTGTGAATTACAAGTAAAATTCTACTGATTCGTTTTGGAATATTTTCACTTAAAATTTTAAAATTAAATTCATTCTTTCAAGAAAATTTTTTGTTGGTTTTAAATTGTAATAATCAAAATAATTTATTAAAATTTTTACAAAATTTTGCACGATAAATAAATTTTCCCCCACTCGATAATTCAAGGAAATACTGGAAATCTAATTTATTAGCTAATTGTATAATGTAATCAATAGATAAACAGTTTGTAACATATTTCAACAGCAAATTAGTGGCAATAAATGGCAAATTTCAACATAATGAATCTTAATTGATTACGGATAAAAATGTTACGAAACATCAATGAAACAGCACCAATAAAGACTCTCATTATTCCCATATAAATTATACTCACATTTCTTTGATTCTGACGGTTTAAAAATTTTTTTCTCTAAAAAAATTTCGACAGGCCATTTAATTTAATTACTCACCAAATATTGTAGGCAATTAAAATTGAAGCGAAGAAAAATCAATAATTAATAAAAAATAATGCCAATAGTTAAGAAAATAAGACCAACTAAATCTGGGATTTTCTTATATTGATATTAGATATCTCAGGGTTACAGGTGAAAATCAAATATAACAATTACTCCCTCCGTCCGGTAATATGGTATACATTTCAACAAAAATCGTAGATTATCGTGAATATAAAAATAAATAGGCAACTGTCATGACATTGTCATAGTAAATATTCATGACAATATAACCTAAAATATTTGACTTAAGTAATATCATTCTTAGTTAAAAACTTACCGCTCAAACATCAGTGTTTCTTGAGGTAGATAAAATTAGTACCGCTGCAAGACGAATATGGAAAATGTGGAAGGAAATTTGTTAAATTTAGAAAGAAGAGATTCAAAATATATCATTTAAGTAAAGGAAAACTTCGTCGCGAAGGTCGACTGCTAGAAAAATATGTATGTTCTAAAGAAGCATACAATAAAGCCAAATCAAATTTCGAGTGAACTTATTAATATTAATATTTATTTTTTTAAATTTTATTTAATATTTACATTAATATTTATTAAAATGTTTCAAATAAAGGTAATATAATAAACTTGTCATGTACATTTTTTGATTTATTTTATTTTTTCGCAAATGTATACCATATTTCCGGACAACAAAAATCGCTCAAATGTATACCATATTTCCGGACGGAGGGAGTATAAAAAAGGTTTTAAATTCAACACATCTTTATATGGAAAAGAAATAATGCATAATGTCATATCCTAGACATTATTTTACAAATCACCATTGTATGTGTTTATTTTGACAGTATATTAGCCTCGTCTAGTAAATTACAGGTTAATGTTAATGTTAACTATTAATAGTGAACACTAATGTGAACGGAAATTTTGTCAAAAAAGATGTGAGACGAATGGAAGGGTCAGAGAAATAGCATCTCCAAAAGAAGCGCAAAATAAAGCCAGAACATCAAAAAAAGATTTATTAGAAACTACGAGTACACCAAATGGCGCTTATTCGTATTAATCCTTGCCAGTCCAGTGAGTCTAAATAGAATCATTAATTTCAAAATTCAAATTTTTGTCTTTTGACGATTAAAAGTGTTGACAGTAACTAATGTGAATTGAAGATAGATGTATTTTTATGCTGAAAGTTGACAGAAAACCATTGTATTTACCAGCCTGCTGTCACATAACCTACACATGAAATAAAAAAATTGTACTGGAAATGGTTAATGGATTAAGGATAATTTACTGATTGATTCAAAAATGTCATAAAACTCTGAATTTAACAATGAAAATATATAAATATGAAACTTTAATTTTTCTTATTTTTAGTATAGTTATTAATAATAGATATATTTTACTAATAAAATTAAATGGCGGTTTAACCAAATTTGAATAATATTGACATAACAAAATAAATCTTGATTCAAAGTTCAAAATTTTTTAAATAAGCGTAATTCAAATAATTTTAGTAAATCTTATTAACTTAAAAAATAATTTCGCCACTGACATTTATTATTATTAGCTTTAAAACTGCGACAAATATATAAACCTAATCTAATTCATTATGATCAGTAAAATCTCTTATTTTCTTCACCATTTCTCTTTTCAACTATCAATCAACATTTTGTTTTATATTCAATATGAATTTCTGCACTGCCTTTTGCACGTGGTTGAAAAATATGAAACAAAATATTGATTGATAGTGAAATAAAAGAAACAAAATAGAGATTACACATTGTTAATAAATTAATAAAATTGAAATTTGTGAAAAGCGTAAAATAAATATCACAAGAAAATCCTATTCCGTATGAAAAACGAAAAATTCATATGTCAAAGCAAATATAAAATAATTCATCATTTATATTTAGAAAGTACATATATGTGTATTGAATGGATTCTTTGGTCAAATTTGACTGCCGCAAATTTTCGTGCATACATCCACTAATGTCATTATTTTATTTTCGCAATTTATAATCTTATGCTAATTAAGACACAGTCAGTCAATTTTTGACAGTACATTCGAATTTTCTTCCATCAGATTGTCATATGCAATTTTTCTTGCTTTCAAACTAATTTTCGATTTGTTTTATTTCTGGAATTTTTCCCTTGGTATAAATGGATGTTTTAAAGGTCGATTACAGTCAATTGAATTGCAGACTATTATAAATTAGAGACTAAATGTGTAATAAAATAACTCTCTTGACAATGCATAACCAAACTGTTCTCAGATTAATTGTGATCCTTATAATGAGTTTGGAATAATAAGCTTCCTACTTATTGTTAAGGTTAAACTTCAATAAAAATTGTAATAAATCAAATATATAATTCAGCACGCGTACCCTCCAAATGTTCGCGTCGTAAAACAACAATTCAATTGGTATGTTTCCATAGGATCTAACTTAATTTATTATATTTAATAGAGGGGAAATAATTAGAAAAATAACGAAAAACAAGTTTGAAAATTCATATAATAAATCGATTAAACCGAACAAAATCAAGTTAAAAATTAACATTTTTGCATATTTTGCATTACATTTGTCCGGTTTAACCAAAAATGATCGTACAAGAGAGTATAGTGTATATTATTTCCTCTATAAAATCTATTCAGGAAGATTTACTAAAGGCCATTTCAAATAGATTATTAAAAAAACTTAAAGAACTTTATTAGATTTCGAGCTTTTGGGACGGTTTAGGTTTCAAAGAAATGTGTAAAAATGGTAACATTTAAAGTTTATATTAATGTAAAATAATATTTATTATAAGAGCTTTTTCCAATTTTCACCACTGATTTCTTTTCAATTGGCATTGTATTTAGAACGGTTTATTGAGTCCACATTTTGCCTTTGATAGCCTGTACAATGTAGCATGAACAGAGGTCGTAATGAAACACGGTATTTGGTGAACACGAAGCATCTTAAAATAGGCGATTTTTAAATTTTAACATTTGAAATCAAAATGGTGAATCGACAGCCATAAGATTGACAAAGATTTGAACTTAGTGTACTTTCTCGTAGAAATAAGTCTTATTATAATATGCGTTGGATATCGAGAATGTTTTCACAATGTAAATTGGAAAAAAATATATTAGAAGCTTTAAAAAGATGGTTGTAAAATTGCGATTCATGTGATTTGCAAAATTTTTCTCCGTTCACTATTGGAAATGCTCATTGGCGTAGCTAATTCATTTTTCAAATACATCAAAAAACAATTATATTTTAATAAAATTTCAAACTATAGTTTAATATTCTTAAGTTCTAAAAATCTACATACGTTTAAAAATCAATAAATTTTAATTAAACATGACTGTCATAGATTTAATTTTGGTTTCTGTCACAAATTTGTGAATTAGTCCTGAATCAGACTAACTAAATAATCCTATATTATGAGTTTGTCATTTGAAATACGCATAATATTGTGCACCTTATTGCTCAAAGGTTGGAGCACAAATCAATTATTGACAACTTCTTTGAAAATAATAAGAACAGCTGGATAGTTTTTGAATGTCCAAATTAAGCGTTATAAACTTATTTTAAACAGCTTAGATAATAGTATACTATCAATTTGGCGCCCTAGGAACGAATAACCGTTAGTTACGGGTTTGGAAATGGTTCAAAATCGAGTTTTTATTGTATTTATTTCAAATAAAAAACAGCAATTGGCTCGATTTTCATTTCCGGTTTATAATAAAACAATTGAATTTATTATCCCATGACGAACAACAATTAAAAATATATATAAATAACATAAAATATTATATAATTAGAAATTTATCCATTGTATAATATCTAATAAATAAATAAAATCGTAAATCGGGTTCAAATCTCATTCAAAATTAAATAGAAAAATATGTCTTATTGATTAAATTTTAATATTAATGACGGACTTAAAATCATTTTTGCTGGATTTTGATTGGTTGAAAAATTACTATTAGAAATATGAGATTATATTTAATAAATCGATATCAATCTGACTAATTGCGGTGAGCCTTCAACACTCAGCAAATAATAAATTCAAAAGAACTAAATTTACTGAACAATTAAGTTCTTGGCTATTTCGCAAGGTTTGTTTGATATGGGGAAACCGGATCGGTTTGATAGATATTAATAGGAAATAATGCAATGGACCTACACAATGGTTATAAATGCTACTGAAGATTTATGTTTAGCCCCTTTATCCAGTCAAATTTGAATTATCATATTCAAATTACAATTTATTTTAAATGTTAATTAAAAACACACTCTATTAGGATGCTTGTGCCTATTGATTTGATTTTCAATAAACTGTATCTTAATTTTTGATTCTTCATACAACCGCCTAGTTTCTTCTTTCAGTTTGCCTTTGTGAAGTTGTAAAAGTTTTTCAGCGCCATTACGTACCTGTAATTTGCGAATAAAATAAATAAACTTGATAAAAAGTCATACAGAAATTTCAATTGCTAAACGATGTTCAAGATTTTTTAAAGAAGTTTCACTTTTTAAATCATCTGGATCTTGAACTAATGATAATTGATTTAAATTCAAGTATAATTTTAAATTCAAGTATAATTTTACTTTGAACATTTTCAAATTGCTTTAGAATAAGAATGTCATCATCAAGATCGTCGATTTTCTCTTTATAGTCAGTAATTTCAGCATTCAAACTTTTAATCATATTTAAGCTCTTTTTTTCATCAACAAGAACTGTTGAGGAATTATTTTCAGGCACCAGCATTTTTTGAATGCCAGCTTTATTTTTATAACATACATTTAATTTTGTTCTGTTTTCATTTTGCTTATTTTCTAAAATTTCTATAACTGCTTCGGGGGATTTACCTGGATGAATGTTGTATTTTTCTGTTATTTCCACTAAAGTTGCCTGAAAATTAAAAAAGTAAATCATTTACTAAAGATATTTAAAAAATTCAAATTTAGCACAAAGAAGGTTAATAAATTATTTTACGGAAAAAAATTTAAAGTAATTTAGTAATTTATTGAGGTTTAAAACAACAATTTTAAATACATGGCTAATAAACTAAAATAACATTTGTTTAATAAATTAACAAATAAATCTTTAATGAAAATTTTATTTTTCTTTTTATTTTTATAACTTCAATAAAATCTAAAATTAATTAGTAATAGATTGAGCACTCAAATACTTTGAGTGGATCAAAAAAGGAATTGTGAATAATTGCAAAAATGTAATGAGATATATATCAAATTATTATATATGGTGATTCTTTGGATTCTTCGATGAAATGTGGAAAAATCAGAACATTATTAATATTATTTTCATCTTTGCTGAGAAATGTAGTGGAAGTACTTATTCCAATTTTATCCTTGTACATATTGTAAAATACATTCATTGCATTTTCCCAATCAGCTTTACTTCCCGATTTTACATTAAATTCTGGTATATCATTTTTGTGGTAGCGATTACACTTTATTTTATGAAGAATATTTTTCTTTAAAATTTCTATTACATAGATTTTCAAGGGTTTAACGTTTTCCATTAAATCTCCAAAATAATCTACCAATATCGTTGGATTTGTTATTAAAAAATGTGTAATCCAGTGTGTATTTAATAATACGGATATTAAAACGTCCAATAACTTTTCTTGTGTTTGGTTATGACGAAGACTGACTGCCCGATAGAAAACTCCTAGCATTAAGCTTATGCAACAATCTTGATCAAACAATACTTTCAACCTTCTTTCATTAGAAGAAATTACCATATTCTTTCTTTGAATGTAATTTATATCGAAAGCTGATCTACAAGGTCCTAAAAAGAACAGTGATTTTTGAATAACACGAATACATCGAATTATCTGGCAGGCTAATCTTAAATCTTTATCAAAATAGAATAAAAACCTCAACATGCGTCGAGGCAGAGATATCCAATCTTCAAAATCTAATCCATTATAATTGCATTGAACTTTTTCATATTCGAGTAAACTGAAATTGTCTGATGACGAATTTGTCATTGCGTAAATCAAATTAGTCAATCTAATATTGGCTTTTACGGCCATTTGAGCGATACAATAATCCAAGAAATCCTTGTACTCAAAACAAAACATTCGATAAGGTCGTCTATATGGTAATACAAATCCTTTGTGAGCATTCCACCCAGCTCTTAATAAATATTTTATACATTCAAAAGATTCCCGGCGAAACAATACACAAAATGGAAATATAACATGCAAATCACTGCAAGAGGGATTCCGTTCATAGACATTAGCTGCATAAAGTTGTTGATTTGGATTGACAAGAGATTCATTTTCTTCCGTTTTAAATTCTAGAATTTTTTTGACTAAACTATGCCGATTCATGTAAATAGCTAACCCCAGCGGAGTCAAATACAAAACGGCTCTCTTATGAAACATAGGATCACCCATTCCTTCGTCAGGACAGTCTGGGAATTGAATGTATGTTTGGGTGAAATAATCAGGATTACTAATGGCCACTCGCCAAATTCTATCCCAACTATTTGATCGCACCATATTTATTAACCATTGAGTTTCTGCATGCCCAAATGCAAAATAAGGAGGAACAGTAAATTTATTATTTTTTAGAGTAAAAACAGGTGGATCGGGAATTGGCCCTTTCATTCCATTGGCAAAAAATTGGCTTTTAAAGAGATTACTCGATCTAACATTATGTAATATTTTTATTGTATTTTAAATTATTAAATATAAAATTATCAATGCTTTGTTATTGTACAATAATTATAATGATTTTTTTAATTTTAATAAACTTTTAATTTAGTCCAACAAAGTAAAAATTTATTTCATTAACCTTTTTTAAATATAATTAATAAAATGTAAAATTATTTTAATATAAACAGTACAAGCTTTGTGATACCCAGTGCAAATCCGAATAGTAGACTAGTTTCGAGCTTTTGGCTCTCATCAGTACCAAAAGCTAGAAACTAGTATACTATTGGGATTTGTACTGGGATTCACAGAGGATGTACTGTTTATATTATTCAAAGGTTAGACATCCGCAAAAAAGGTAATCGGATGCACTTGTAAACAGTTTCTGTACATATAGACTAATTTTTTGGTCTGCAGAGGTGATTATGATTTTTCATACGCTATGTTTACAAGTTTACAGATTTGTTCTGTGAATTAGCTAATTTGCAAGTGATGTGATTTCCAGTGTGCCAGAGAAAGTATGCAATAGAGTTGAATCAGCAATATTGTATACTTACCTGGCGCGAAGAGAAATGTGACACCATGTTGCCAAAAGGAGGAAAAAAGCAAAAATACTAACTAAGTCTAAAATTGATTTGATAATTTCCTGGGTAGAAGAACACTGTGGAATAACATTAAAGCAAATAAAAGATTATGAATTTCGAAAAGTGAGAGCTGTTTCAACAGTTGGTAACTACTAAGAAAGCAGACTGTTTATTACAAAAAAAAGTGCACACTGAACACATAACTATGAATTCAGAAATCAACAAATTGAAACGATCTGAGTATGTCCAATCTTTGAACAATTATATACATCAGGGAAAACAAATTGTATATATGGATGAAACAGACTTTGATTTGTTTTGCCGTCGAACAAATGGCCGTCCAAGAACTGGTGATAGAGCAGTTCAACACCTACCAGCATCAAGAGATCCTAATGTACTTTTAATCGGAGCAATTTCTACTACAGGAGTTATATTGATGGAACGCAGACGTAGCTCATTTATTGCATAGTTAGCAAATGATTGGGCAAGAAGATTAATTAAAAAGTGGCAACATGAGAAATCAGCTTGCAGATTTAGTGATTTTTGTAGACAACACACTATGTCATTCAAGTCTAGAAACAGTAATCAACGCGACCATGAAATCTTTGTTACAACTAGGTCTCTATTATCCAATGCTTAATCTCACTGAGAACATTTGGTCTATGATCAAAGCCTATGCTAAAAGCAACAAACGTTGCAGGTGCTGGCGTGATGGAACAAAGATTGATATACTTGGAGAATATTATAGATGGTGCTAAAAACACTATTACTGGAGGTGATTTGTTCGTGCTGTGCAACACTGTACAGTACATCAATCTACAGCTTTAACAATGAATGACATTCCTGTCGGTTGTTAGCTGGAATTTTAGGTCTGCTGGAAGTCTGAATGTCTTAATATATTTTAATTTAATAATTTACTTCATTTCTAACAGGATAATATTAATCTTAAATTTCTTTAAGAAATATCCACCTTATACATATTTATAGAGAAATAGAGAAGATCGATCTTTCCAATAATGCACGAAATACGAAACAAAAATACGAACGTTTTTGAAATAAAGAAAAAGAAGAATATAAGAAGAGATGAAGCTTACCAATAAAATTTCCAGTAACAATTCAGAAGAAACTTTTCATCCAGCATTGATAACGCAGCCAAATCAATATCATCTTCGAATCGGATTCAAATATCAACATCGCAATTTATAATTACTAAATTTTCGTTATGTTTTTTAGCTACTATATCTTATATGCAAATTTTAATATTACATTGTTTTTTCAAATACTTTGTCTTATTTAAATTAAAATAAACCTATTCCTAAACATTAATAAAATAAAAATATAAAATTTAATAAATATCGCTTTTTAATTGATACTTTCTGAATTACACTCTGAATTATTGTGAACTTATCATTCGATATAAAACTGTCAAATAATAAAATGATGTTAAAAAAGAAAATCAGATATCTTTTATTTTTCCTGAATTCCTGATTAAAAAAAATAATTAAACAATTTCAGAAAATAAAAAATTAATGAATTAGTTAATTAGTTTGTTTAAAAAAGAGCAATTTTGATTGATTTAGTTGGAATTTCAATTCTATCTGACGATGACAGTGATTCTGTCGAAATATATTTATATATATTGGATTTAGTGTTTTTCTTTATCTTAAAAAAATTGAGAGATATTGAAATGTATACCATGTTTTGGGACAACAAAAATTTATTAAGTTATTAATTTTTATTAATTGTTAAATGGTCTTTCGATTATAAAATAATTGAAATATAAATGGTTGGAAATGGCAAATAAATTTATGTGTTTATATGTTATAAATAGCTAAGTATATTTAATAAAATAGACAGTGGGTTTGTATAGTCGCACACAGTGGTGTAGCTAGAAATTTTGGACCCATAGGCAACAATTGGTGATGAACCCCTTGTCCCGGGTCCCCAGTCCCTACTCGGTCTATTTTGTTTAACAAAATAACAAAATTTAATTCATAAAAAATTATTCATTAATAATTTAATTTTTGATGCATGTTTACGTTATTTTAATCTGTTTACTTTAGAAATTCAATAACAGGAATAAGCTAAAATAATAATAAGCTACAATTTTAAAAAATTCAATTGTAATCTAGAAATTTTTTTTCTAGCTTTTACGTTTGCAAAATCATGAATAAGTTCTGTGTAACTCATTTTTGCTGCTACTTTATGCTCAAGGGCTAGCAAAGCGAGATTTCGCAGCCTGCTTTTGTCAATTGAATTTCTTTTTTACTCCTTTATAATTTTCAGTTTCCTGAATGACCTTTCAACACTAGCTACTGTAACCGGAAGTGTTAAGAACAACATAAAAGCAGTATAGATTTCCGAAAATTCACTTTCTAGACAGCTGTACTTTGTGAGAAGCAATTCTGAAGAAGTTTTTATGGACATGCTTTCCTTTAATTCTTTTTACATAAGAGAAAATGCATGCAGAAACTGAATGTGAAATTCATAGGAAATCACTTCTGGGTATTTTATTTCCAGGTTGGTGCATAAGTTTAAAATATCAGGCAAATTGAAAATGTTTGTGGCTCAAGAAATCCAAAACAGTTTGAAATTTTGCATCCCAGTAAAACGCTGCTTAATCTGAATATTTATTTTGTCCAAAACGAATTAAAATACTTCAACTGTGAATAAATATTCCCTGTTATCAAAGCGATAATCTGATGCTAACTCATTGAAATGTCCTTTAGTGTGTGACTGTCTTCTTGCTTGAAACGTGGCATCGATTCCCCACTTTCTGGCTTGTTCTTGAGCTTTTAATTTGAGTTGTTCATACGATTTTCTAAAGTCTTGAATATTTTTACTGACACGATTTAAAACACATGAAGTTTCAGCTAAGTCAATGTCTTTCTTCTGAATGGTTTTGGATGCATAATTAATTTCGCACATACACTGACAAAAACAGAATCAAATGTTGCCATGTTTTTTTATTTGAATTACCTCATCTCTCTCCTGCCTTCTTTTTCGATTAAGGACTGATTTCTGTCAGAACTTTTAATATATCAACTTAACGAACTTTAACAGCTGCCATGGACTGTAATCTACAAGACAAACGAGTCGGATTAAGCTTTTTTAAGGTAATCTCTGACTCTCCAGTAAATGAAGAAAGAAGATATCACCTGTTTATGCTGTTTCCAAAAAGTGCATATATATCCTGAAGTGGCAACTACTAACGCAGTCATTAATTAGTAAATTCAGATTGTGACTGACACAATGCACATACTCTGCATTCGGTTGGATTCGTTTAATCCTTCTTTGTACACCATTGTACGCACAGCTCATAACACTTGCACCATTGTATTCTTGTCCATAACATTTCCCTATGGGGATGTTCATTTCCTTCAGAATACTTAATATCTTATCAGTCATACCTTCTGCTGAATGATCCCTTTATTCGTAAAATCCAAGAAAGGTTTCAGAAAATTCAAATTGTGTTGGTTGCTGAATATCATTCCTAATTATGTGAACATGTCGTATTGTAATACTTTTACTGGTCGATTTTTGTGTTGTTTATGTTGTGCATTGTGCATTGTGTTCTGCAGCAAGTTCTGCTGGTGTTATATCTGCATGACTGTCTGTATTTCTTCTGAGAAAAAAATCAAGATTTGATAATTTGTTTAATTTTTCTTCTTTTTGCTTTTTAAGTTTTCTTTCAAGTAGTCCACTCAATGTTTTTGATTTCAGCTTGTTTGAGTCATCCATATTTAATCAACAGTAACCTAATTTACAATTATTTTTAAATTTTAATATTTTAATATTTTATTTTTAATATTTTTCTGAATAAGTAATTAATTAGTTTTTTATTTTTGCAATACCTTTACCCGGAAACCCCCATCCATTTCTAAATTCTATATTTGTCTTTAACTTTTTATTTCCCATCTGTTCACACCTCCCCCTGGGAAATATTGATTTTTAATTTTAATTATTTTTTATTGGTTTAGCTCCAAATTGAAATTTGTAGTTTTATATAGTTTGTTTTTTATACGTTTTAATCTTATTTGTACATATACTTACAATCAACATGGAAGGTACACCTTTAGAGTTCGTTATTCTCTCCGGGGGAAAAATGTTAATTTATATAAAAAGGTTATGAAACACTGGGTTAAATCAACTCGTATTAGTCCCGGCACCATCTGTATGGTAGAGCCTACCTCGTCTATGCTAATAACCGAGCCTGGATACTATATACAAATTTATACCAAATTCATGAAAAAAATAAAGTTTTATAAAAACGACTAAAATCGTATGAAGATTTTTCTACTTAAATAAAAAAAAATTGGCTAACAAATAAATCAGCTAAAGATTTATACATATATTTTTAAATAATCTGTAAAAATTCTTATCTTTCATAATGTAATAATAGACTGATTTCACAGCCAATCATGAGTCAATAAATTTTTGTTGATTGATTTATCCAAATTATTAATTTGAAAGGAATTCGATCCCGCTTCATTGACATTTCTATAAATTGCGGACTTTTCCATTCCGAATGCATCGATTGGCTTATTCCACTGGAACCAATTGTTACAGAAATAATCCATGGAATTGAATGATTTGACATTTCTATATAAATTGTGGTAATTATCGATTATCAAATTGGCAGAATTGGAAGTGAAATCATAATTATTAAGTTGTTTTTGAGATCGATAATTGAAACTATTTTTCATTTTATACCGATTGTTTTGAAACCAAATTTTGATTTGTTCTGGACTGAGATTTGTAGAAATTGACAACGCTTCTCTCTCAGAGGCAGATATATAGTTTTTCTTGTTAAAATATTGCCGCAGAATCGATGTCTGAGATTTGGAGAAAAGATTTCTTTGTTTTTTCTTCGAAATTGAAACCTCAGTTGAATAATTTAATCTCTTTCTATATTTATCGAAGCTGCTTTTAATTTCATCATTCGGTTTTTGTAATTCTGAATTTTTTAAGAAACTGTTAGATGTAACTGATTCAAAATTTGAAGGGCTGCCGTTCGAAGTCCCTTAATTAATTTAAATAAATAATTATAAAATAATAATAATAATAATAATAATAATAATAATAATAATAATAATAATAATAATAATAATAATAATAATAATAATAATAATAATAATAATAATAATAATAATAATAATAATAATAAAGTTAATCTTGAATTTATAAGATGTATTGATGTTTCTATTTTATAAAGTAGTTGAGCAAAGAAATTTACTTTTATTAATTGAAAATTTTTATAGGGTATATGTCTTAGGATTTAAATACATTTAAAGTAAAGATTTCATAAAGTAGTATAAGTAAAAAATACTTATAAATTATGGTGAAATTGATTAATTATTTGTCTCAGTTTTTCTTTTTAATCATTTTATAGTAATCATTTTGAGTTATGAAAATAGGATTATTTCATCTTTTAATTGATGTTGATTTACTCAATAAAGAGTCTTGACGAGTCACATTGGATCAATTTAAAATTTTTTATTTATTTTTTTAATTATTTTTTGAATCACTCTTTATTAATGCACTCATTTTATTATTTACTACATAAATTATTTCATATACGGTTCTTGTATTATTATTTTTTATGTCTCCAAAATATTATGATATACAAATACAATAACTTCTAGTTAAAAAGGTTCATAAATTAAATATCCAACAGAGAAGTATTTTCTACATTATACAAGAAGATATGATAATACAGAGGAATCAAACTTATATTCTCAATTTCATATCAATTCCTTTATTACATCTTGTTATTAAATGTATTATAATTAACAAATTGCATTTCGCTTCAGAAGTCCATTTAAAATCAACAGAAATATATTTTATTAAAGAAAATAATTTTTTATAAAAAAAAACTCGAGAAAATATTTTATAAAATCAAATACTTACAATCGTCTTTGTCATCCTTTTTACTAAGAATAGCTTCTACAGAAAACACTGAATTCATCAAAATTTTTCTTTGATTTCAATGCTTTTAATTGACTTTAATTTACTGTAAAAATTGTCTTTAAAATGCGCTAATATCTAAATAAATGAATCATTTTTTAATTGGTCCGTATTTTTGTTACTATGACGAAATGAATTTGATTGGATATTCATGAGTATTAAGCATGTAAAATCCAAAAGGAAAATAATAATAATAATAATAATAATAATAATAATAATAATAATAATAATAATAATAATAATAATAATAATAATAATAATAATAATAATAATAATAATAATAATAATAATAATAATAATAATAATAATAATAATAATAATAATAATAATAATAATAATAATAATAATAATAATAATAATAATAAGTATAAAATGATGATTGCTTGGTAGCAGCATTTATTATTTAAAACAATAAAATGATAATTTAAGCCTTTTGCTGCAAATAATGTATTTAATGAAAGAATTTTCGACTATACGATAGTCCTTGTCAATCTCCTGGAATTTAGCAATGTTCTTCTTCAAAATACCCTTCAATCTTTCTTTTATTTCCTTTCTCTTAATTCTCATTGGTTGTAAATATAATGAATTGTTTTACTAAAAACTTTTAAAATTTTTTTTATAATTTTTACATTTAAAATTTCAAAATGACACAAACTAAAATTTTTAAATTTTTTACAGCTTCTATAATTAGCTTCTAGAAGCCTAATAAAATATTTGAAAATATTTTAAATAAAGCCTCCAATAACTACTTATATATGCTATTTAAATATTTCAATAAATGTGTCAATTTTGATTTTCAAACCCTATTTTTAAAATTTTTTTCTATATTATTCTAATTATTACTTTTTAATTTATTCTTATTTTTTTTTAATTTCTTTATATATTGTCAGTTATTCTCAAAGTCAATGACAACAGATCAAATTCATGATTTCATTGATTTCTTCTTTAGTGTTGATCTTTGGCTGTCTGTTTATGATGAGAATTGCTTCTTTGATTCTGACATTTTTCTTTTGGATGTTTCCATTAGCTATGATTTCTATTGAAATATTTTTTCTTTCCTCTGTTGGCTGACACTGCCGGAGATGTCTGCCCAACGAGGATGTTCCACCAGGATCTAGATGTTCTTTAACTCTTTGGTGCAATGTCCTGAGGGTACTTCCAATGTAGATTTCATTGCATACATTGCACGTGATGCAATAGACGATGTTTTTTCTAAAGCACATATCTTTCGGTGTCTGGCAGTTTTTCATTGTGCAATTGTTTTCTCTATTTATGTTGCCTGCCAGAGCCCTTCTCAATGTCCAAGATTTATGTGCTATCCGAATTGGAAGACCGGTACGTTTAAGTTCTTTCAGGATCTTGAAGTCGAGTATGTCACTGATGAATGGGATATTCAGATAGAAATATTTCTGATTCTTTTGTGTTAATTCCCTAGATCTTCTTGGGGTAGAATTCATTTTTTCAATGTCCTCACCTTGGTATCCGTTTCGGTGTAGGATTTTATTGAAATTTGATTGCTCTTTAAAGTTTTCGTTTTTCTCCGTGCATCGATTGGCTATTCTTCGTTTCTCGTTTCTTATGACATGTACTTTCTGTAAGTATGGAAGCGCTGATCTTTGGTGCATAAATATTTCTTTGCGAGCTGGTTTTCTGTAGAACCCGTATGTTGGAGTATTTTCTTCTATTTTGATTCTCAAATCCAATAAATTGAGGGATCCATCTTCTTCCGGATATTCGATTTCGAACTTAATATCTTGATGAGCCGCATTGAATGAATGAAATATTTCCTCCGCTTCTTTTCTGTTTTTGGTCAAGATGAAGATATCATCTACATATCTTGCATAGAAACCGATGGGTTGTATGGTCCTCAGTGTCTGTCGTTCGAGGTTATCCATAAAGATGATTGCTAGCAGTCCTGATATGCTAGAACCCATAGGCAGACCTTTAACTTGTTTATAGATATTTTGTTCAAAGGTAAAATAGGTGTTCTCGAGGATAACAGTAAGTAGTTTGGTGATATTCTCGATATTCATTTCCTTTATTAACAAGTTGCTTTCTCTTAATTTCTTTTCTAAACATTGAATAGCCTCTGTTGGTTCGATAGATGTGTATAGTGATACGACATCAAGACTAAATGGGTATTGGAATTCTCTATGACAAGTCATGTTATTATTTAGTCTTGTCATGAGGCAGTCGCTGCTTTGAAGATGGTGTGGTATCGTGTCCAATAAAGGTTTCAAGATCTTTGCAAGGAGCCAACTTGTTTTAGTTGTTGGTCCATTTTTGTTGGACACTATAGGTCTAATTTTGATACCAGGACCCTCTTTGTGAGTTTTAATTAGGTGGTAGAAGTTAGGAAGATCAGAATTTTTTGTGACGAAGCTGTTGGTTATTCTGTTGTTGAGCCTCATTTCCAAAGCTATGGCTTTCCATACTTTGTTGATCTTCATTTCGATGGTGTTTGGTGACATGCGGCTGACTTTCTTGTATGTTTCGATGTTGCCGAGGTGTTCGTAACCAGCTTCACAGTAACGATTCTTCTCTATAATGCAAAATTCTCCCCCCTTGTCACTTGGTAAGTAAACGTACGGTTTCTTTTTAAGGGATTTTAATATTGCCTGTTCGTCTTTCGTTAGGTTTGAGAGATATGGTTTTCTTCTTTCCTTCTCAACTAACTCCATGATTTTGTGACAGACCTTTGAGAGTGTTGAATCTAATTCTGCATCAGGATTTGGTTGATAGAGTTTATCTGTGTTTATGTATACTGGGAGCTGGTTTTCGCTATTTTCATTTTCCATTTGATCTGGTACGCAATGCGACAAAGAGCTGTTTTGAAATTGAGGATGGCTGCTTCATCTATGAACGAAAGACGAACAGGCAATATTAAAATCCCTTAAAAAGAAACCGTACGTTTACTTACCAAGTGACAAGGGGGGAGAATTTTGCATTATAGAGAAGAATCGTTACTGTGAAGCTGGTTACGAACACCTCGGCAACATCGAAACATACAAGAAAGTCAGCCGCATGTCACCAAACACCATCGAAATGAAGATCAACAAAGTATGGAAAGCCATAGCTTTGGAAATGAGGCTCAACAACAGAATAACCAACAGCTTCGTCACAAAATATTCTGATCTTCCTAACTTCTACCACCTAATTAAAACTCACAAAGAGGGTCCTGGTATCAAAATTAGACCTATAGTGTCCAACAAAAATGGACCAACAACTAAAACAAGTTGGCTCCTTGCAAAGATCTTGAAACCTTTATTGGACACGATACCACACCATCTTCAAAGCAGCGACTGCCTCATGACAAGACTAAATAATAACATGACTTGTCATAGAGAATTCCAATACCCATTTAGTCTTGATGTCGTATCACTATACACATCTATCGAACCAACAGAGGCTATTCAATGTTTAGAAAAGAAATTAAGAGAAAGCAACTTGTTAATAAAGGAAATGAATATCGAGAATATCACCAAACTACTTACTGTTATCCTCGAGAACACCTATTTTACCTTTGAACAAAATATCTATAAACAAGTTAAAGGTCTGCCTATGGGTTCTAGCATATCAGGACTGCTAGCAATCATCTTTATGGATAACCTCGAACGACAGACACTGAGGACCATACAACCCATCGGTTTCTATGCAAGATATGTAGATGATATCTTCATCACTGACCAAAAACAGAAAAGAAGCGGAGGAAATATTTCATTACATTCAATGCGGCTCATCAAGATATTAAGTTCGAAATCGAATATCCGGAAGAAGATGGATCCCTCAATTTATTGGATTTGAGAATCAAAATAGAAGAAAATACTCCAACATACGGGTTCTACAGAAAACCAGCTCGCAAAGAAATATTTATGCACCAAAGATCAGCGCTTCCATACTTACAGAAAGTACATGTCATAAGAAACGAGAAACGAAGAATAGCCAATCGATGCACGGAGAAAAACGAAAACTTTAAAGAGCAATCAAATTTCAATAAAATCCTACACCGAAACGGATACCAAGGTGAGGACATTGAAAAAATGAATTCTACCCCAAGAAGATCTAGGGAATTAACACAAAAGAATCAGAAATATTTCTATCTGAATATCCCATTCATCAGTGACATACTCGACTTCAAGATCCTGAAAGAACTTAAACGTACCGGTCTTCCAATTCGGATAGCACATAAATCTTGGACATTGAGAAGGGCTCTGGCAGGCAACATAAATAGAGAAAACAATTGCACAATGAAAAACTGCCAGACACCGAAAGATATGTGCTTTAGAAAAAACATCGTCTATTGCATCACGTGCAATGTATGCAATGAAATCTACATTGGAAGTACCCTCAGGACATTGCACCAAAGAGTTAAAGAACATCTAGATCCTGGTGGAACATCCTCGTTGGGCAGACATCTCCGGCAGTGTCAGCCAACAGAGGAAAGAAAAAATATTTCAATAGAAATCATAGCTAATGGAAACATCCAAAAGAAAAATGTCAGAATCAAAGAAGCAATTCTCATAATAAACAGACAGCCAAAGATCAACACTAAAGAAGAAATCAATGAAATCATGAATTTGATCTGTTGTCATTGACTTTGAGAATAACTGACAATATATAAAGAAATTAAAAAAAATAAGAATAAATTAAAAAGTAATAATTAGAATAATATAGAAAAAAATTTTAAAAAATAGGGTTTGAAAATCAAAATTGACACATTTATTGAAATATTTAAATAGCATATATAAGTAGTTATTGGAGGCTTTATTTAAAATATTTTCAAATATTTTATTAGGCTTCTAGAAGCTAATTATAGAAGCTGTAAAAAATTTAAAAATTTTAGTTTGTGTCATTTTGAAATTTTAAATGTAAAAATTATAAAAAAATTTTAAAAGTTTTTAGTAAAACAATTCATTATATTTACAACCAATGAGAATTAAGAGAAAGGAAATAAAAGAAAGATTGAAGGGTATTTTGAAGAAGAACATTGCTAAATTCCAGGAGATTGACAAGGACTATCGTATAGTCGAAAATTCTTTCATTAAATACATTATTTGCAGCAAAAGGCTTAAATTATCATTTTATTGTTTTAAATAATAATAATAATAATAATAATAATAATAATAATAATAATAATAATAATAATAATAATAATAATAATAATAATAATAATAATAATAATAATAATAATAATAATAATAATAATATAATAATAATAATAATAATAATAATAATAATAATAATAATTATAATAATAATAATATAATAATAATAATTATAATAATAATAATAATAATAATAATAATAATAATAATAATAATAATAATAATAATAATAATAATAATAATAATAATAATAATAATAATAATAATAATAATAATAATAATAATAATAATAATAATAATAATAATAATAATAATAATAATAATAATAATAATAATAATAATAATAATAATAATAATAATAATAATAATAATAATAATAATAATAATAATAATAATAATAATAATAGGAATAGTAATAATAATTTAAAACAATAAAGTGATAATTTAAGCCTTTTGCTGCAAATAATGTATTTAATGAAAAAAATTTCGACTATAAGATAATCCTTGTGAAGGACCATCTTATAGTCGAAAAGTTTTTCATTAAATACATTATTTGCAGTAAAAGGCTTAAATTATCACTTTATTGTTTTAAATAATAAATGCTGCTACCAAGAAGTCATTACTTTATGCTAGTATTAATAATTATAATTATAATTATTATTAATATTTAAAACAATAAAGTGATAATTTAAGCCTTTTGCTGCGAATAAAGTTTTTAATGAAAAAATTTTCGACTATAAGATAGTCCTTGTCAATCTCCTGAAATTTAGCAATCTTCTTCCCGAAAATACATTTCAATCTTTCTTTTATTTCCTTTTTCTTAATTCTCATTGGTTATAAATACAATATACTTTCTTTTTCTGAATTTTTTTTTAAAATTTTTCTTAAAATTTAAATTTAAATTTAAATAAAATAAATTCTATTTAAAACTGAAAATGACACAAACTAAAAGTTAAAATTTTTTAAAGCTTCTATAATTAGCCTCTAGAAGCCTAATAAAATATTTCAAAATTTTTTAAAAAAAAGCCTCCAATAACTATTTATATACGTTATTTAAATATTTCAATAAATGTGTCAATTTTGATTTTTAAATCCTATCTTTTGAAAGTATATTTTCTAAAATTTTCTATATTATTTTAATTACTTTTTTTAATTTATTATATTTTTATATATTATCAGTTATTATCAAATTCATGATTTCATTGTTTTCTTCTTTAGTGTTGATTTTTGGCCGGCTGTTTATGATGAGAATTGCTTCTTTGAATCTGACATATTTTTTGTATGTTTCCATTAGCTATGATTTCGATTGAAATATTTTTTCTTTCCTCTGTTGGTTGACATTGTTGGAGATGTCTGTTTATCGAGGATTTTCCGCCAAGATCTTGAGTGTACTTCCAATGTAGATTTGCATACATTGCACGTGAAGCAATAGACGATGTTTTTTTAAAGCACATATCTTTCGGTGTCTGGCAGTTTTCCATTGTGCAATTTTTTTCTCTATTTGTGTTGTTTGCCAGAGCTTTTCTCAATGTCCAAGATTTATGTGCTATCCCAATTGGAAGACCGGTACGTTTAAGTTCTTTCAGGATCTTGAAGTCGAGTATAACTGATGAATGGGATATTAAGATAGAAATATTTCTTCTTCTTTTGTCTTAATTCCCTAGATCTTTTTGGGGTAGAATTCATTCTTTCTATGTCCTCACCTTGGTATCCGTTTCTGTGTAGGATTTTTTGAAATTTTTAGTGATGAAGATATCATCTACATATCTTTCATAGAAACCGATGGGTTGTATGGTCATCAGTGTCTGTTGTTTGAGGTTATCCATAAAGATGATTGCTAGCAATCCTGATATGCTAAAACCCATAGGCAGACCTTTAACTTGTTTATAGATATTTTGCTCAAAGGTAAAATAGGTGTTCTCGAGGATAACATTAAGAAGTTTGGTGATATTCTCGGTATTCATTTCCGTTATTAACAAGTTGCTTTCTCTTAATTTCTTTTCTAACATTGAATAGCATCTTATGGTTCGATAGATGTGTATAGTGATACGACATCAAGACTGAATGGGTATTTGAATTCTCTATGAGAAGTTATGTGCCAACTTGTTTTAGTAAGTAGAAGTGAGCCCACGATGACTCATCGTTAAGGTCAATAGAAAATTTTGAGGTCCTTAAGGTCAAATTTCGCGGCCACCATTTTGAGGACAGTTTAAGGTCAATTTTAGCCCTTTAAGATCAAATTCTGAGGCCAAGGTCGATTTTAGGCCATTTTAAGGTCGAATCTTAAGGTCAAAGTCCAATTTTGCCAAATGTAAGGTAAAATTTTAAGGTCAACCCCCTACCCCTTACCCCTTAATTTAAGGTCAAACTGAGGTCAAATTTGAAATTTTTAAAATTTTCTTAAGTTTATTTAACGAATTACTTTTTGAAATATTTTATTAGTTTTCTAGAAGCTAATTATATAAGCTTTAAAAATTTTAAAAGTTTTAGTTGGTGTCATATTTTAATTTTAAATGATATTTATTTTATTTTTATTTTTATTTTAATTTTAAATAAAATTTTTAAAAAAAATTCAGAAAAAGAAAGTATATCATTATATTATATTATATTTATAACCAATGAGAATTAAGAAAAAGGAAATAAAAGAAAGATAGAAATGTATTTTCGGGAAGAAGATTGCTAAATTCCAAAAGATTGACAAGAACTATCTTATAGTCGAAATTTTTTCATTAAATACATTATTCGCAGCAAAAGGCTTAATTTATTATTTTATTGTTTAAATAATAAATGCTGCTACCAAGAAATCATCACTTTATACTATTATTAATATTTTCATGATTATATTTATTATTATTTTCCCTGGATTTTTCTTTGAATAATTATTTATCAATAATTTTAATCATATAAACCATTTATTACTTATATACTTAAATACGAATCCTATTTTATTTTCGTCAATTTTACATGGTATTAATCTCATGCAAGGGTTTGGTAATGTCCAAACCATGGGTGTCCGCGAGGGGGGGGGGGCAAATTGGGGCATCCCCCTGAATTTCCCAAACCATTCTATTTTTCGATTAATTTAAACACAGTTTATTAGATGCGCTCAAACAATGTTGGAAAAACCCAAGACAAAGGAAAATTAATAAAAAATTTAATTTAAAGAGGCTTCCTGTTTTTTTAGTGCTATTAATTATAACTGGAAATCAATGATTTCAAATCATCTTATTTGTATAAAAACTGACGTTCTGGTTTTAAAAAAATGTTCTATTTTGTAAATAAACGAAAAAAAAGTCTTATTTTGTATAATGCCCCAAATATTTATTATACACATATATTTTTTTTAAACTCTCTTCCCCCCTAGAAAAATTGTCTACTTGGTAAAAAAAAATCCCCCCCTCCCTTGGAAAAGTTCCTGCGGACGGGCATGGTCCGAAGGTAACTTAAATAGTAATCTGTATATAATATACATCGTCGGAAAAACACACATTCTAAACTGTAGTAAATATTTAAATTTAGAGTACCCTTAGAATCAAGAAAAACTGTAATTCATCCAGCTCAAATGAGCATCACAAAGTCAATTGAGCACCACATCATTGTCATAATAATCTGCGAAGTCTGAACATTCCTTTCTTATCTTCAATTATATCTGAATTCAAATTTAGAAGAAATTAATATTAATCTCCATGGTCTTGGGGGTGAACACTGTAGTCTTTAATTTCCATTTTTGTTTGGTTCATAACCGTTGCCTTTACTCTACTCATTTCTAGTGGTTCCGTATCTTTCAATTTTTCCAGAATTGTAATTACCAAGCTTGATGCATCTTACTTCTTAATTTTAATAAATCCCAGAAATATAATAAATCTTAATAAATCTTAACACAGAATTGCGAAAATCTGATCCTCATGGGCAGTGGTGCATTAAGTTAATTGTGGACCCTGGGCGATAAATTTAAAATGGGGCCTTTATTATTTTAAACCAATTTTTTAACGCAAAAAAAAGAAGAAAAATCTTTTTTTTCTCTGAAAGATATTTTCATATATATTTTCGTCGAGATTTTTCATTTGCAAATTTATCAATTATGTGATCGCAGTTGATTTTATTTAACAATTCATATTCAATATACAAAAGTGTCACCGAATTTAACCGGTCCTCCTGCATTTTGTTTCTTACATAATTTTTTATTCTTTTTAAACTGGAAAAGATCGTTCTGCCGAAGCATTTGATATGGGTAATGTTAGAAATATTCGTAAAATGATTTCCACATTTGGAAATGTTTCAATCAAATCTAATGCCACTTTACATGCATCACTAGCTGAATATTCTTCTTTTCCTTCTTTTATAAAAAACAGAAATCGTTCCACTTCACTTTCAAATTGACATATATTTATATCCTTCTCATACATTTCTTTAAGGTTATTAATATATTCTTTTTTTTCATTGTCTAGTACAGAGAAAGATTGGAGAATATTTTAAAATTTTGCAAAATGTCTTCATATGCTTTATTCTTGCGACTAAATTCGGTTATCAACTGATCACAAATTGTATAAAACGTATTGCATATGAAATCTTCTTTTTCAGAAAATACGTGATCGTTATCGCTTCTTTCATCAATACACATTTTTCGTTTCTTCGTTCTTCTTTCTTCAAATTTACTACTTGTATAGTTTTAGGCCTCTTTCTCAACAGTTTCAAATTCATTTCTAAATTATCTTATAAAACCTTCAAGTGAATTCAATAAAGATACACCTTGAAGGACGGTGCACTCTGCTGATTGCAAAGATTTACTGGTAGCGTTTATTCTATTGCATGATCTTGTCCCAAATAATCGTGATCAAAACAGTTTCAAATTTATTCATATTTTTAATTAAAGACTGCGCTTCAATTACAGTGAGATTTTTTTATTTGTTGAATCACTTATATCAATCAATGCTTCCTTAATTTTATGGTATCCACATTTTAAAGCTAGAACAGCGTCTGCTCTTGCAGACCATCTTGTATCAGACATTTTTTACTAGTCAAGTTTGTAGGGCAATCTTGAAGTTTTTTCAATAAAGCATTCCATCGATGAGTCGAAGCATTGAAGAAAGTGAATAAATATTTGAACAAATAAAAAATATCGAGTTGCACTACCACAGCTTTCAGCTGCAAGGTTACCAACAAGGTTAACGAATGTGTGGAACAAGGAATATAGGCAGCTGTAGGGCTATGTTTTTAATGCGACCTTGCAATCCTGTGTACTTCCCAGACATATTTGCAGCATTATCGTACGACTGTCCTCTACAAAGTTTAATATCAATCTGCATATTTTTTAACTTTGAAAGTAGCTGTTCTTCTAAATATGCAGCATCGTGCTTTTCAATAGGCAAAAACCTTATGAATCTTTCTTTTATATCTCCAGCTGGCAGCACATATCTAAAAATAAAAGTCAATTGATCGACATAGGAAAATATCTGGCGTCGAGTCTACAATAATGCTGTAAAAATTTGCAGCTTTTACTTCTTCAATTATTTGAAACAAAACAGAGTCGCTAATTAGTTGTATAAACTCGTCACATATTTGATGAGATAAATAGTTGACATTTCCTCGTCCACAATTTCCATATGTTTCCAAATGTAATTTTAAAAATTCGTCTTAATCACTTAGATATTCCAAACACATTAAATAATTACCTTTTCTACTTGAAGATTTGCTTTCGTCATGTCCTCTAAATCCTATACCGAGACTTGCAATTAATTTTATTGTCGATACTATCATTCGTAAGACATCCCTCCAATAATTCTCTTCTTAGAGCGTGTGCTACACTAATTTTGCATCTTTTGATGTAATGCTGAAGAAAGTCTGTATAATTGGCACATGGAAGTTAAATGTTCCTTTGAAACTTCATGTCCAGATAAAGCTTCTGTAAGATGTCGCCAATTCTGATAAGATTCGATTAACTTAGAGGTCGAATTAGAAAACATTTCACAGGGGTAGCAGTATACCACTTAGGTGTCTCAGAAAAAACAAGTCAATTTCTGATTTCTTTTTTTGCCTCAGAAATTTGTCGGTAAAAACGGCCCTCTGTAATATGTTTCAGAGCCATCAGTATAAAGATGTTTCAAATTTTCCAATTTACCAACTTTGTTTGGTTTATTACATATTGCAAATTCTATCATTTCGTCTGTTAAAACTTTTGGCCAGAGTGCAATATTTTCCATAAAATCTAACCGACCTGCTTTCGCATCAAATGCCTTTAAAATTTCACTCTCTCCTTCAGATTCAATTTTTAACTCTCCTGTGGTTGTTGATGTAGTCTCCAAGTTTTGTTTCGACAGAGTATCTTTTTCAAACTTTTGATGTTCCAATAATGGAACCTTTTCTTTAATTATTAATGTACTAGATTGTGACGTGTCTTAATTTGGAGTTGAAGAGATAAATTTCAAGAATCCTTTTGTTTATTATTGATTTCTTCTCTACGTTTTATTTCTTTTCTTTTATCAGCCCCGATTTATACGACTTCATATTTCTGCAATAAAAAATAATTGGATTTTTAACGTGTAAATAAAATGAAATTCTTTAATGATTTATTGTATACAAAGATAAAATTTGATTATTAAATATATTGGTAAAATACGTCTTTTATTAAATGTAAACAAAAAACAAAAACAAAAATCACATAATTTAAACTGTGTATTTGTGATATATTTGTCTTATTTTACTTTTTGTATATTATTTTGTGAAGGAAATATTTGTATATGGGCCTCGGTGGGCTCCGGGCGGCTACCCAGTCCGACCACAGCGTAGTCCGCCAATTACCACAGTTGTCTTTTTAAGCTGTATATAGAATTGGGGGCATTTATTAATAATGTACATAAGGCAATTAAATTTTCGCATGCACCCATTTTCAAATAATATATATATATATGTTGGGTTTTATGATATCAAAATCAACCGTTGGTTACTCTGACTCCACATGTTCCAAAATCAATAAACACCAACTCCCAACGTATATTTGTTTTATAAAAATTTACAACTCTCAACAATTAATTACACAGTTGGTCAACCACAATTTTCACACAATTTCAGATCGGACTCCGCTCTGGAAGGTCTCAACCTTGTACGATTAAAAAATTAATTTTCACCTTTTGATTAAGTTCCGCTCTCTGATCCAATCTCTTTTGACACTCCTTGTCTAACTCTTCAGTTTTTCCTATAATTCTTTTTCTTCTTTTCTTCTATTTCTTTAACTCCGAATGTCGTTTTCTTCTTCCCTACCTAAGGCTATCGCCGATTATGTGAATTTTGAGTTTCCTTATATACTCCCATAATCGTTGTAATTGCCCCATTTTTGACCTAATTGGTTTTGACTTCTTAGTTATCATTCCTTAATTAGCTATTTCTGTTGACCCTCTTCCTAATTCCCCTTCTTTTGTTTACCCTCGTTTATCCGGCTGTTTGGATAATTGCTTCCTGAATTCCCCATTTGCTTATCCTTCCAAATTGCCGCGCTCGGGTTTTCTTCATCGCTCGGGTTTCCCATTAGCCAATTAATTAATTAATTAATATTTTGTGTTTTTTATTTGCCTGTTTTACGACCCTTTCTAAACATTTTCTAACAATTTCTTGCTCACTGTCTTCTTCACCATTCCCTAATCTACCCCTCTCCCGTTTTCCAGCTTCAATTTCGATAACTTTTCACTTTATTCCACTTCTTCCGGTATGCGCATTTTTCCATTTCATGTCTGATTGTACTCTTTTTTGTTCTGTTTATATCATATCTTTCTTTGCAATTGCTTCTCTGATTGACTGCCATTCAATTTCGGGTTTCCTTTTAATCTGAACTATATAATTTAATAATTTACTTTTAAAACCTCAATATATATATATATATATATATATATATATATATATATATATATATATATATATATATATATATATATATATATATATATATATATATATATATATATATTAGGGTGGAGTGAAAATTTTTTTTTCTTAATATCTTGTTTGGATAGCTATAAAAACTTAGTAACACATGCAATTAGTAATGTGGCAAAGAATTAGACAATTTAAAGCATATCTTGAGGTTCCACAATTGACCTAAAGTATAGGCATATTTCGATAAAAAAGCAATAATCTTTAAAAAAAAACATTTTTTTATAAGTAACATATTTATGTTATGGTTTAACTTTTTAACAGTCTGTACATAACATTACAAGTAATAAGAACCATATCTGTGAAGGGAAACCACATGCAAACTGTCTAACATGTTTTTATAACTACAAATGATGTTGAGCTTTGGTGTCCAGTTTTGGCATTTTCGATCTCGATTCCAAGCGTGCTCTAATGAATCCGTCGCGTTTTTCTGGACCACACACCATTTCGGATGCTTCTGTCACTAGCTTGATATGTCTCTCTACTGCCTGGGTGTGACAAGGATAGCGGGCGAAATCCAGTCTTGGCGTTTCTTCTTCCCGGATCATGGTTAACAAAGTATCTTCGTCAATGTCCACTACGATTGGAGGCTCTGTGATCGGAGTTTTCTGCCAATCGATCATGTCTATGTAGCTAGTAGCTTCAAAGTTGATTACTGGCACGCAGAAAGATCTAACTGAAGTCGTACGTTTCTGCTTTCTGGATTTCAGTATGCGTCGCAGAGCTAACTCGCGTATATCTGATCTTTCATCGGTAAGCATCGCAAGCAACAGATTTTCTGGATGACTAAAGAATGCGTTGCGTTGAATTACCGGGTCAACAACTTTCTTCAGCTCGTCTGTGAGGTAGCGTGATTTCAGTATCGTACTGTGGACATGTCGAGCGCCGTCTTTACACGAAGGGGTATTCTTTATTTCAAACCATGCAGGTGCATAAACTGTTACGATGAAGGTAGCAAGCGTCTTTAGTTCATCCGACGGGCTTCTTGTAATCTACTGGATTCAACCTCATCAACTCCAGCTATGATCATACTGCGTGAACCCCGCTGATCTTCTAGAAAGTCACGTTCAATTGTGGGTATCTTTCTTGACTTCTCACAGTGACACTGAGACATACAAGAGCACTTGCAGGAGCAAATGTCAAAGAGTTTAATCGATTCATCTTTAAACTGCGATATTTTCTCTCTGTATGGTTCTGAGTCCTTCCTAGATTTATACGGCTTCAGCAATTTCATGAACGTCTTGTGGTACACGTTCAACATTTCATGAACACGGCGGTGGCTTACATGTGGTATGGAAGCTTTGTCCCATATTTGTTCTACTTTCATTGACACTGTTTCTGCCACGTTGCGATGTGAAGGATCTTTATTGTTCAATTCGCATTTCAGTCTCTGCTTTGTCAGGTTGTAGAATTTCATAACATCTGCATAAGTCGGTAGTTGATTGTCGGGCATCTCGGATGGATCACCAAAGATGACACAAGACACTTTCTTTCTGGTTACAGCCATTGCAACTCTAAAAAGGAAAACCAGAGGCATTTTAAATCCATATTATTTAAATTCCATCAATGACTTCAATAATATGTTATAATATTACCTCTTATAATGAAGTATCGTAGTGGAGTAATTATTTATCACTAACAATACTACATACAGCGATTCAAAAAAAATACAATGTTATGCAATATGTATGCAATAATCCGTCTGAATTGACTCTAGAAACAGGAAGTGCAGCGTGTGAATGCGTAGAAAAGTGAACTAATAATGATCTTTTAGTTAACAGTAAGTAACGATAACGTATTAGTGGAAGCAAAAAGTTGCCAATTCCTTGTAATGAAAAGAACACCGGATAGCAAATACATTATCGTTTTCTTATCAATGGTTACATTTTAAAGTTGGTTGTGGAACCTCAAGACATTATTTAAATTATTGTTTTTCTTTACAGAGTACTTCATTTGACCTCATAGCAAGTTTTTATAACTATCCAAAGTCTACTAAGTCAAAAAAATTTTTTTTCGGTCATTTTCACTCCACCCTAATATATATATATATATATATATATATATATATATATATATATATATATATATATATATATATATATATATATATATATATATATATATATATATATATATATATATATATAAACACAAACTTATGGGGTAATTACTCATGTGAGCTATATAGAGATCTATACGAATTATTTAATAATAGCTTGTATGGTAAATCGTTGGAGAATCTGAAAAAACGGATGCATTTGAGGCTATGCGATTCAGCTGAAAAGATGATTCTACATCAGTGGTGGCCAACTCAAATCAATCGAAGGGCCAAATTTTCTGGAAAATACTATCACGGACCAAATAAATATAACTCGTTTTTATGATTCAAGTAAACTTAAAATTAATTTTTTAAATTAAAAACATGCTTAATTCGAATATGAAATCTAAAAAAGACAATTATTGATTTGATGTTTAAAATTGTGTCCGGGCCGCATCAAAACGCTTCGCGGGCCACCGGTTGGCCATGGCTGTTCTACATGCTTCAAAGACTACTTTCACGAAA
This sequence comes from Schmidtea polychroa, assembly GCA_959609185.1. NCBI lineage: Eukaryota > Metazoa > Platyhelminthes > Tricladida > Dugesiidae > Schmidtea > Schmidtea polychroa. The sequence goes on along the minus strand of CAUHTR010001867.1, from coordinate 36,532 downwards.
TCAATCAAAACACCGGATTACTCATCGGATGATTCATATGACCTTTAGAATGACTCACATGACTTTGCCGATGATCTTGAATGACTCATCAAAAAATTATGTACCCGTTAGATCATTTAATAATATTTTAAAAATAATATTTTATTTATGAGTCATCGGATGAGTCTTTGTTTCGATGTTCCTTGACTCATTCAAATTCATTTTAAAATATTCTTGTCAAAAAATTTAATAATTCGTTATAAAGATAAATAGTTATGGAAAGTTGTTTGTTTTAATAATATTGGATTTTAGCGTGTTGTTTGGAAAATATATTTTAATTGCATTTATTATTGATTTATTGATTTTATGAATTTAGAAGTTGAAGACATCATAACTGGCGACCACGCCAAGGAAATCAATGCGATAGGAAAAAAGAAAGGAACTAAGAATATGTTAGATTCCTTGTCAAAACAAGCACGTGAGATGCTAATTTTTAATGTAAGAAAGTTTGACGGAAAAGTTGGATCTGAAGCCGAACTTTGGCTAAAGGATATTATGGAATGGCTGAGAATAGAAGATCAAAGTCTAGTAGACGCATTGGATCTTTTGTTGACAGATGCGGCATCGATGTTATGGGAAGCGGCGAAAATAGCGAAGATGACCGATGAAATGGCAAAAGAGTGGTTTATAGAAACTTTTACAGTAAGGAAAACCATTACTAACAAGATTGTGGAACTAGCTCAAATTCAGGAAGAGAGAGATGAAAGATTCCAAGTCTTCGAAATACGAGTAAGAAGTTTAGTTAAAAGTGTATTTAGCTCTGGAATGTCTGATGAACAGATTGTTCGAAACATTATTTCAAACAGAGCGAAAGACGATAGAGTAAAAGAAATATTCTTATCAGGGAAAGTGACAAGTTTTGAAGATGCCAGGGATATGGCAAAAATTCAGGAGAAGATCGAGATGACGAATGACAATAAATTCAATATTGATGCCATAAGAAGAGACTCTTACGCATCAGTGATGAAAAATGGTAAATTCGAGGGTAGACGAGACCAAAGAACAATTGTGAAGACAACTGCACATCAACGCGACGAACACCGAGAGATTAATCATGAGAGGAATAGACCTGGTAATGGTCGGTTTGTACCAATTGTAAATGAAGACAAGAATGAAAATGAGCGGTATAGAGGACGATATGAGACAGGAGAACCAGAGAGAAGAATACCTACAGTATCGCTTAAAGATATTGCAAGAAGGTTATTTAATGACAGCAAAGGAAGAGATTCGCCTCATCCAGTGAAACTGACACCAGGTCAGTGTTTTTGTTGTGGAGAAAAAGGGCACCGGCGTTTTGAATGTCCTATGAAAGACAAATGTCTAATCTGTGGAAAAGAAGGTCATGGATTCAGAGATTGTTTTTTGCTTAAAATTAGAAACGGATATCAGAAGAGAGTGGCATGTGTTTACGAAGAAGATCACGAAAGAAATAATGGTGATTTCACAGAAGATTTATATAGTAATTACGAAGAAACGATAAAAAAAGCAATGGATAAACCAAAAAACAAGGACGATCACATTGCTTTCATTTCGTCAGTGGGGTCGACACAATAATCAGTAGAAAGAAGCGAAATGAAGACATGATGCAGAAGATGTATGAGACGACAAACAGAAGAAAGTGGAGTAAGATTGTAATAAACATGACGGCGATTGACATGCTTTGGGACTCTGGAGCGTCAGTATCAGTTGTGAGTGAAAAAAGTTGGACAAAGATTGGGAAACCGAGGTTGAAGCAGAGCACTTTTTATCTTTGTGGAGTATTTTCGACGGGAATGGAAAGACCGTTAGGAGCAATGACGATAGAAGCTGATTGGAATGGGAAAAAAAGAATTATTAATGTTATAGTTGTCAAAGATATACGTCCAGATTTCATTGGGGGTGTAGATACAATGAAGAGATTTGGTATTCGACTGGTAGAGGTAGACAATATTGAAGCGTCACAAGTAGGGAGGACATATGTGGACTCACAACGAGAAGAGAAAGCATTATTAATGCTTGGAGACAGGAAGAATGAACAGTTAGACATATTGCTACGGAAGTTCAAAGGTATTTTTATGGCTTCAACTTTTGATCTCGGGTTTACGAAAGTTGTTCAACATGAAATGAATATAGTAGGTGGGCCTGTAATGTTACAGCCAAGAAGACAACCAATGCATTTAGAACAAAAGCTTGACGAACTTGTCACAAACTTATTAGAAGCGAGAGTTATTAGAAAATGCAAAAGTGCATGGAACGCGCCACTAGTGATTGTGACTAAGAAAGATGGATCAATAAGGATGTGTGTCGACTATAGAGGGTTGAACGCGATCACGGAAAAGATATCTTTTCCAATGCCAGATACACGATTTCTACTGGATTGTCTAGCAGATTCAAAATATTTCACATCCATCGATCTAGGTCAAGCATATTATCAAGTTGGAATGGCGTAGGAAATTCAAGAGGTCACGGCTTTCAGTACAAGGCAAGGACAGTTTTGTTTTAACCGACTTCGTTTTGGACTAGCAACTGCCCCTGCGACGTTTCAAAGAATGATGCACTCAATGTTGGATGGAATATTATTTAAGGGTGTTCTTGTCTACCTCGACGACATTCTTGTCTATGGAAAAGACAAAGAGGAACACAATAACCGATTAGAGGAAGTATTCAGAAGAATTCAACTAGCGGGGTTGAGAATTAACCCAGAAAAATGTAATCTGTATAAAGAAGAATTGACATTCCTAGGGCACACTGTAAGTGCAAGTGGGATAAAAACGAACGACAAGAAGATTAAAGAGATTCAAGATGCAGAAATACCAATATGCGCCAAACAATTAAGATCCTTTTTAGGTATGACCAATTACTATAGGAAGTTTATAAAAGACTATGCGAAAATTGCGGAACCTCTACATGCAGCTACGTCCGGCTATGAGAAAAAGAATTATTGGTCAGAAGATTGCAACAATAGTTTTGAATTACTTAAAACAAAGTTGTGTGAAGCTCCAATTCTAGATTACCCAAGAATGGATAGAAACTTTATTCTGGATACGGACGCTAGTTTTGGGGCCATCGGAGCAGTTTTATGTCAATCTAAAGAAGATGGTACTGAAGTGGTAATTGCATATGGGTTGAGACACTTGACCGCGCATGAAAAAGGTTATTGTGTGACTAGGAAGGAGTTACTTGCTATACACGAATATGTAATGTATTTTAAACAATATCTATACGGAAAGTCATTTGTAGTACGAACGGATCACAAGGCGTTGGTTTTCATGAGATTCACAAAAAACCCGATAAGCCCGCAATTTTAAACCTGGCTAGCCAACCTTTACGGATATGATTTCGATCTTCAATATAGGAAAGGAGAGGAACATGGAAATGCGGACGGAATATCAAGGATTAAAGGGATGTTATGTGCATAATGCCAGACTAGACATGAAGACGCAAAAGAAGAAAAAGCCAGAGTAAGACATATCAGCTCACTACAGAAGACTGAGTCGATGACAAAACTCTTAGAAAAGCAACAAGATGATGTAGATTTCATTCACATGACAAGAGTGTTACAGGGAGAGGAGGAAAAAAATGACTTGAATAAAAAGAAATTTCCTTTCAATTTGCATAACAACATAAAATTAGAAGATGGGTTTTTATTATTAGAGAAGAATGGTAAAGATATCATCCTGGTGCCGATAGACTACTCAAATACGTTAGTTAAAGGAATATATACTGAAATGTGTCACATTGGAGTAAAGAAATTAATTAGCTATATGAGCAACATATTTTTTAGGCCAAACATGCAAGAAACTATACAAAACTGTTTGAGAGTATGTGAGATATGCTGCAGAAGGAAAATAGTGCAGGAGAAGACAAAGGAACGATTGTTGCCGATAATAAGTTCAGAATTTTTAGAACAGTTGGTCATTGATATAGCACACATGAAGAATGGTGAAGTATACAAGTATATGCTAGTTATCATTGATCGTTTTAGCAAAATGGTCAGTCTGACCGCACTGGAGAGACAAGACGAGAGATCGATTTTCAAAGCCATATTGGAGAAGTGGATATACCGTTTCGGAAAACCGTGAAATTGTCTGTCAGACAGAGGGAAGAACTTCGATAGTGGTTTTATGAAAACAAATCTAGGAAGACTGGGTATTACGCAACAGTTCAGTTCACCATATCAGCATCAATCTAACGGTTTAGTTGAGAGAACAATACGGACAGTCAGAGACTTGCTGGCAACATCATTAGCAGGTGGACTAGGAGAGCGAAATTGGGCGGAGTTACTTCCTCGAGTAGAATTTTGTATCAACGTGACACAACAGAGCGCGACGGGATTTTCTCCATTTGAAATTGTTTTTGGGAGGAAGATTAACCTTCATTCAACATTGCCTCAGACGACATTGGATACAGTTGAGATAAATAGATTGGTAAGAGAGAACAGTGAGAAAGCAGCTAAACGAATGAAAGAGATGGAAACAGAGAAGAGAACGAATCGATGTTTCACGGTGGGGGAGAAAGTATTAGTTCGGAAAGAACCACAAAATCGCGACAAAGATGGCTACAGTATGAAGCTCCTTTTGTCATATCAAAGTTTTTGTCAGAACTCCAGGTGGAATTGAGTGACGGGACGACAAAGAAACTCAGACGAATTGAATGGCTTAAGAGATGGGCAGTTCCTTAAAGAAGGGGAGAGTTATGGAAAGTTGTTTGTTTTAATAATATTGGATTTTAGCGTGTTGTTTGGAAAATATATTTTAATTGCATTTATTATTGATTTATTGATTTTATGAATTTAGAAGTTGAAGACATCATAACTTAAATAAATATTGATCAAATTTAGAAAGGTTTCGTGCTAGTTACTAAGAAATAATTTATTCTGAAAATTATTCATCAAACACTAATTAATAATACTACATTAATAATACTACATAATAATACTACATAATAATAATAATAATTTTGATGTAATTATAATGAGGTATTTGATTTCCCTAACATTTACCCTATATAGATGTAATGCCTGCATGCGTGATTTATTATTTTTTATATTGTCTGGGTCCTCAAATTATGTCACTGATCATTATTTCCCAATAAACTATTGCTGATTGTGTTGGTGTCGGCACAAATAGTACCATAATTTCTTAAATAAAGGTTTTGGAATATATCAAGTTATTCTTATTATTTACAATAATAATAGTAATAATAATATTTTCAATCTTGTATTATTACATTGTGAAATATAATATATAATTCATTTTACATTAATTATATTAAATTCGCAAACAATGAAGGATAAAAGAATACAAATCTGTCTTTGCTTAGCCAAAAAAATGTTTTTCAAGAGCAATATTAATTACAATTATTTTAACTTGTATGTATGTAAACTAATATTAGTACTACCGTCAGTGATGGGCAACTGATGTATTTGTCAGGGGACTCGTGATTGCTGACGACAGCCTTGATTAATGTTATTCATCCAGGAGATAAAAGGGTGCAATAAGGAGCCATACAACATCAGCTAATTCTGACTCCAAGTGTTTTGTATTTTTTGTTGCCTTAATTTGTAACGTCTCAGTTTCTACTTTGACTCAGCCGCAACATTTAATGTATGTTTTGCTTTTACACATCATGTGCAAATCACGACACTGCAAGTTCCGTTCATTCCAATTTTCAGCCAATCACAAGTGCAATAATAATCGCGTCATATCACTAGATTTACATTTAAAAACATAAATAGCACAGAATAGAGATTGTGAACATATGACACCGGGGTCATAAGTACCACAGATTTTTTGATGTCCATCAAGTTTTGTTTTATTAATTCTTAAAGTACTTGAATAGTTATTGAAAATGAATTGTATGCAGCAAATGTAAATTCCATTCGCAAATTCAACAAAAGATAATTAAGCTTGAATAAATGAAATAAACAAAACATAATTCGCACTCAAAACATACTATTTTAAAAATATTTTACATAATTAATCTTTGAAAGTTAATATTTATTTTTAAATATATATTTATAATTTACAGGGCCGGATTATCCATTGTGTCAACTGTGCCGTGGCACACAGCCCGGCCCCGAAAATGTAAAAAAAAGTAAAACTCGTATTTCCGATTTTCCCTTATCTGACTCCGTATATGATTTTTTTTATTTAAAAAATAAAATACGTTGTAGGAATAGTGTAATATTAAACAATTAATGTTGTTTTAATATTATGAAAATGTGGTAAAAATTGAATTTGAAAACGTCTGGTCTTACAAGCTATCCGGGCAATGGAAATCAACAAGATTATAATTGAAAATGTTGGAAAATTCGATGGCAAAAATGCAGATGTGGAAGAATGGTTCGACAAACTCGAAATTATTTTGGAAGCCAAGAATGTGAAAAATGTCATGAATGTAATGCCATTTTTACTTGAAGAGCAATCTTATGCAGTTTTCAAACAGTTCAAGAAAAGCAACACGATAATGGATTTTGGTATGCAGAAGAAGGAATTATTGAAAACCTTCGCTATAAGATAGCAAGAAACTTTTACGAAACTTTTACAGAAACAGTTATTAATGGGTGATAACTTGGATGTCAATGTAAATGAATTAAGGTCACTGTTGGAATGTTCAGGTGATCTACTAATCCGATTTCTTTGTAAATAGCTTACCAAGTGATTTGTCAAATCAACTAAAGATGTTTAATGTCATCAGCGTCAACAATGAATCAGTTAGTCGCTCAAGCAAAGAAAATCGCAAGTCATCAATTTTATGACAATGAAACGGTTGCAAATATATCAGATAGTGGAAGACAAGCCAATCGAAAATGCTATAGTGCTAATCATGTGCTAAGATACTGTTCAGAAAAACGCAACATAAGATGAACAAAATGCGGTATTATGGGACATATTTCAAGGTTTTGCAAGTCGGGAAAAGATCAAGGGTCTACATACAATGTGGAGTTGGGTGTGGCCTAAAAGTAAATGGTGATGTAAAAGCATGTTTAGTTGATTCGTGCAGCACTACCACTATAGTAAAAGGAAATCCACGAAAATCTATGACTGCGGTAGCATATATGCTGAGCGAAGTAAAGTTGATATATGGGTTGGTGATAAGTTATTTAATATTGATTGTTTAATATTACTCTATTCCTACATACGTCATGACAGCATCACCAGTTGTTATTATCAGGAGAAAATATTAATTAAATAAATAAATCAGATTAATATTAAAAAATAATTATTTTAAAATATTTAACGATCAATCGGAAATAAAAAATGTCAGACAAACGTGTTTATCTAAGTGGAGCGCTCAGACGTAAGCGAAAAGTTGAAAAGAAAGGAAATGAATTAGTTAGCAGTCAAGACATGAATTTGAAGCGACTGAAGTTGAAAATCAAAACACATTATTGAATATTGAAGAATCTTTACAGGATGCTCGTGGCTTTACAAAGGTTGAATTTAGTAATGACTGTGCATTGTGGACTAACATTTCTGATAATAATTCGTGAATTTTGGATTAGAAAAGGTTCAAATGATTACCAACATTATGATGATGATTTGGAACTTTCGGAGAGAATCTATTCCGATGGTAGAAAGCGAAAATTTTCACGATATCATTTATATAGAAAACATGCATCTGGTGAAAATATTTTACTGACGATAAATTTAGTGACAGGAATCATTCGACAGCATGCATTTCTCAGTATGAAAATAGTCAATGTCAAAAGATGCCATGTTAACTTTGGCTATTAGACAACAATATCCTGGTACAATAGACGGTCAAATGGAATTAGAATTTACGAAAGAAGGGGATTATTGACGTAATATTCTAAAAAGAATTGTTGCACTCACAAAGTTTTTAGCAGAACGAAGATTGGCGTATCGTGGAAATGACGGGTTGATAAATTATTACCAAAATGGTAATTATTTAGGAGTTGTTCAGCTATTAAGTCAGTTTGATCCATTATTAAGTAACCACATTGATAAATACGGCAACCAGGGAAAAGGCAGAGCTTCGTATTTGTCATCTACAATATGCGAAGAATTTATCAAGCTTATGGGAGATAAATTGTTAAAAATTATTGCAAAAGAAATTAAGGAGCAAAAATATTATTCTGTTTCTGTTAATTCTACTCCAGATCTTAGTAATGTCGATCAACTGACTGTTATCATACGCTAAGTTGAAAAATCATCCCATCAAGTTAAGGTGAGGTTTTTGAAGTTTCTGCTTTTGGAAAGACATACTAGAGAAACACTAACAAATACCTTGTTAGGTTTTTTGAAGCGAAATTAGTGTAGATATATCAAATTGTCGTTGACAGTCATGCGACAACGCAAGCAAATATGTCTGGGGGATACAATGGCTCACAAGCTAAAATTAGGGAAAACAATCTATTAGCACACTTCATACCATGTGTTGCCCATTCCATAACTACAATTTGGAAATTCAGCTGTTGAATGTTGAGTCGACACTGTTAATTTTTTGGCTCTGTGCAGAAATTATCAAATTTCTTTAGTGCATTTTCATCTAGATGGGCAGTTATAAAATGTTGTTTGGAATCTAAAAATTTACTTTTAAAATCTCTCTCCCAAACTAGATGGTCAGCTAGAGTTGATGCAATTAAAACTTTGTCAGATGGATACAACAATATAATAGAAGCTTTAACATGTCTTGCAGGTGATGATCAAAAACTAGAAATACGACGAGAAGCAAATGATCTTTTGTAATATCTGTCATTTTTTGAAACAGTGTTTCTAATTGAAATGTGGAACGATTAATAAAACCAATTTATATCTTCAAAAACCAAATTTGGAACTTGGTACAGCAGTGCAGTTATTGAAAACATTGCAAGAGTATATTTTTTTGCAAAGAGGAAATTTTGAAAAATTTGAAACACAAGCCAAAATTAAAGCTCCAGAAACTAGATACAGAAACCAAGATAAACGTAAGAAAATACGTAAAAAATTTGAAAATGATGGTCCAGCTGAAGAAGCAAATCTAGAAATTAGAGAAAAATTCCACGTGGAAATATATTTGTCAATAATTGATAAATTGCCAGTTGAATTGGACAGCCGAACAAAAGCCTATGATTCAGTGTACAACTTATTTGGTGTTCTAACATAATTTTGGAAACTTTCAACAAATGATGTGGCTGTTCAAGCTGATTTACTCCAACAACGGTATCCAAATGATTTAGAAAGTTCTTCAAGGTCAACCATCGATATAATTTCGTGGATCCCGAGACACGCGCTCATACGCAGACCGTAGAAAGGATGTGGGGATCAGCAAAGTGGAGGAATAAAAAGCACAGAGGCACTGACCGTCACTTCCTGAAGTCTTACTTGGCCGAGTTTATATGGAGAAGCAGTATTGGCGATGAGAATTCATTCGATGCTATTCTGGATGAGTTGAACAATCTTTGGCCAACTGCTACTAGAGAATGATTATTCTGTTGTGTATTGACTAAATTGGATTAAAATATTTTTTTTAATTGAAACTGTTCATTTTTTGATAAGGTCGAGATAACCGGAAAGTACTAATAATGATAATAATAAAAATATTAATAATAGCTATTATAACCAAAAATAATAATAGATTACTATAGTTATTACAGTAATAATCATCACTGATATCGAGCGATGCAGGCGATGCAAATCATCAAGGCCCGGGTCCCAAAGGGGCCCGCAATATAATCATATTTGGCATTTCTATATAATTAAATAATTTTAAAAATCTAAGTTTGTGATAATTTAAGTTTATATGTATCATGGAATTTCAAAAGTAATAAATAGCATAACTAAAACAAATGTTTTTTAAAAAATATATCAGTTTGTAATTGCATTAGATTCATTGAATGTATTTGCATTTGTACTGACGAATTGCATGGGGGCCCGGCCTAGCCCTCGACAGCCCTGGTAATAATATTTGTAAGAACTTTACTTTACTGTATTCTTATTTTCTCGTTTTAATTAAGCACGATTAATAAATAATTTCATATTAATTTCCATCTTCTCATAATAATGTCTTATTAGGTTATGATTGTTTTTTTACCTTGTTTTAAGTACTTAACAGTTTTTACATTATTTTTGAAATAATGCCTAAAAAAGTTTCTAATTGCTTTATCTACCTTTTATTTCCACATGTTGGCTATTTTCCGTTGGTGATATTTTCATGCGAGATCTATCATGAATGTGGGGCCCGACATATGTTTTATATTCAATTTTAGCCAAACATTTGCATTGATCCTTTGACAATCAATAGGAAAATATCAGTCCGTTGGCTTTGTAACCCCCGCCACCCCCTAATGTTGGTAAATTGCGTTACTCAAATTTTGACTGACATGGTGTAAGAAATTTGTGTGTGTTTGTATGTTTTTCTCTGACCAAAATTTTTTCAATTTGTTGTGCTGTCCAAATTTCCTCCGAGTTTGTGTGTATAATTTGCACCAAATTTTTTTTAGAATTTTCGTGGATTATTTTTGAGTGTGTGTTTTGCTTTAATTTTAAAATACTTTTGCGGTTTTTTACAAAATTAGTTTATGTTAAAAATCTTTGGTGATTTATTTGAAATTTTTTCATGTTTTATTTTAAAAATATTTTTTCTAAATTTGTTCCCGTGATTCCAATAATTTGACATAAAATGTTTCACCAATCTCAAAATGTCATATGTAAATTTTCTACACAATATTTATATTGCTGAAATATTATTATTAAACATAAAATAACTGGCGAGATAATTTTGTGAAAAAAACGAAATTTGAGAACAGGAAGGTTGGAATGTTTATGTATTCAAAATATTATTTATTATTATAAGTATGTCTAAATTAATCATTTACATGCAGTTGAGACTAGAAAAACATCCTACGGAACTTTAAAGTGATATCTTACTTATTGCGTTATTTGGTAGAATTATTTTGTTTTAGTGTGACATATAATGTTCAATATTTTACATTTGAATAACTTTTTTATTTTATTTCGATTAGGCCCAAAAGTCTTGAACAGAATCGTTTAAATAAAAAATCATTTATTATTATAATTTTTTTAATAATTTTATTATTATTATTATTATTATTATTATTATTATTATTATTATTATTATTATTATTATTATCATCATCATCATTATTAGTGATAATGACTTATTTTTTCCATTATTAATACACAAAAAATAAATATATACAAAATAACTTATACAAGTTATAAACGAAAATTATAGTCTATTGTGATGTAGCTATATCAAACGAGTTATGATCATTTTAACTCTTTAGGAATCGTAAGAAATCTCTAACTAATTTATTAATTACAGAACAACAAACGTTTAGCGTTCAGCTAATCAACGACAAAGGTTTAGCTCCGATTGAGTTATTAACTTTTCTCATAAGAGCCTTGAATAATCGTTGTTTCGGAATTCTAAATGAACAAGTAAGACTTATGTATGTTCCATAATTGTTAGATTATGAGCTAAGCGCTTTTGTATTAGAATTCCTTAAACAAATAGAAATAACCTACAGGAAATAGCATACTCAATTATTAGTAGTCAAAGAGTCAATTATATAATAAGAAAGGGTAATAATTTACAATTACCCCATCCTTTCTGTTTATTATTGTTTCATAAAATTGCATAAAGAAAAAACATAAATGTCTTCTATACATATAAAAGATAATCGTAATAGAGTCTTTATATTTATAATATTGTTTTCTAGGTTGCTTTTTTGAATAATTAATTAATTTAATTAAATAATTATTTACAACTCAATCCTTAACATAGAATGTTCTCAGATTTCTTTTTAAATAATGTTTTGATTGTTGGAATAGGTAATTTGATTAAATCTACTTCATTCAGCGGATTTTTTTTAATTTCCCCTAATTTGTGAACAAGATTATGAGTTTTCGATTTAATATTCATTTAATTGTTTTACTAATTTCAATTGTCGTCATTGAAGTGGAAATTAAAGAATTATAATTACATTTCTTATAAATACTTCAATAATGATAATAATAATAATAATAATAATAATAATAATAATAATAATAATAATAATAATAATAATAATAATAATAATAATAATAATAATAATAATAATAATAATAATAATAATAATAATAATAATAATAATAATAATAATAATAATGTTACGTTTCTAATTAGATAATAATTAACATCGGTGTTTCTGACTCCACATGTTCTGTAAAAACTATTAGCTAAACAACACTCAACGTATATTTGTAATCAAATTCGTATAATCTACAATATACAAACCCCGAATATTGAAATAAAATGCCTATTCTGACTATTCAATAAGTTTCGCCGTAACCGCTTTGCAACAATAATCACCTCTTTTCTTTACCCTCTGACTTAACCTGATATTTTGTATTTTCCTTTCCGCTAATTCTATCTTCTGCCTTTAATTTTTCCTTTAATCCAACTGTCGAAGATCTTTTGAGCTGCAAGATAAATTCAATCATGACATATTATTTCTTCGAAATCAGCATGATATTGTCGTTAAAAAATAAAAAATGTCTGAAAGATAAAAATTAGGGAGTTTGTTATAAAGTTAATAAAAACCTTAGTTGCTTGAATTTTCTCTGTTTAAAGGTTTTTGTGTTTTTTGCTTCAAGAAAAGTAAAGAAAACCTTCAAATTTGAAATAACCAAGCCTTCTAAAAATGATTAATCAATGATTATTTTGTTGGGCTAGAACTGACTTCTAGACCCAAACTATAATTGTGACTGGAATGCGTAGGTACATAACATGGAAAAAGCAAAAAGTATAATTAAATATCAAAAATACACCAAAATAAACAATATTAATTAAAAGAGAAAACAACAGAAAAATATAAACACCGAAAGTAAATAAAATTATACAAGAGCAAGAAGTTATGCAAAATCTAACTCAAAAAAATAACCAAATAAAACAGAGTTACAAAAAGCAAACTCGAATAACTTAAAAGACGATAAAAACAGTAAAACATTCCAGAAAAACCCAGAACATTCTATAAAAATGGCGATGACCAACACAAAAGTCATCTAGAAACAACAAAAGTTAAGGAAAATAAATAAATTAGTATTAAAAACAAAAAACTCAAAAAGAAATTCATAAAAACATCAGTTAAAATAAAAATCAAATTAAAAGTAAAATAGAATGTTCTGGAACCGTTCCAAATCCATCATGGACGTAAAATTAATGAAAAATAATTAAAGAATAAAAATATAAAAATAAAAACAAAAATTATGGCACAAAAATTGCCATTAAAAATATCAAAATCGCAAAATAGAAAATTCTGGAATAAAAAAGAATTCGAGTTTGTTTTAATGCATCAATACATACACGTGTACAAAATAGGTATATATACCGACGCATTTTAGTCACAAGTTAATCTTTATGCCAAAAAATTCTTTTTGATATCATTAGCAATTTATTAAAATTTCAAAGTAAGCAATGTTTTGGTTATTTTATGTATTGTTTCTATTAAACATCTAATCTTAATATGACTTATATGGTTTTTCTTAAATATCTAATCTTAATATGATCGATAAGCTGAAATTTTTGGGTTAATTTTGTTTGAGGGATCAACATCGATCGAACTGAGCATCGATTTTGATCCGTCTCACATAGAGGTACCAATATTCACAACGTCATTGTGCACGCAGCCTTGACGTAAGCAGGCCACTGCCTGGCATGCACCTCAATATTATAATGGTGGGGTCGTTGGAGGTCGTACCGACTCAGTGGTATACGCCACTGGGTTCGTCGATGAATCACCTCCGGACGATGGAGTTCGCGGAACTCGTTATCGGTATTATAATACACGGTAGTATATTACCGCCTACATTCACAATAGGGGCTTGTCGTAGGGAGCACAGTGAGGCCCCGAAAGCAGGCAATATTTCTGTAAATTGACCTTTCACACGTATAATATACATATAATCTATACATTAAAAATCGACAGTGTTACACTACCCTAAGGACGATAAATGGAGTAGAGCTCCGGACTCAACTTAACCACAATACACCAGATATGTAGTTGGCTAAGCACCTTTCAAATTGAATTTATGGATTACTATCGATTGTAAGAGTAACAATTGGGAAAGTAAAAACCCTGCCCTTAAATTAGTATCCCCGATTTTCCACCTATTGATAAAATTATAAATTGTAATCTATAAATTGATATAAATTATAAAATTATGCTGAATTGATTTTCCTAAGATTGCACTTACTAACAGCTGATAATAGAGTATAAACCTATAAGTTGATGAGTTATCAATTAAATATAGATTTAAATTGTAAATTATAAATTGTAAATTATGTATGAATTGTGTAAATTATCAGTTACTTACTTATGAATTTATTATATATTATATAAATTTGAAATGACATACTTATGTATTATATAGTAAAGAACCTTACCATTGTACACATCAACGATAAACTTATCGGTTTTTTTTTTTTTTTTTTATTTTGAAACGTGAAAATTTTACAAATATAAATTATAGATTACGATCGATTCCAAAAATTTGGTATTATAGGTACTACTTCTTGACATCAACGGATGGATATATTGAAATTATATACCCTATCTACAAGGCTTATGGATCTTCCCCGATTGTTGCTAAGGGTATTACTATGTATATACTTCCTAATTATGATGTTCACCAATCGGTGCAATCATCCTACCTGTCTTGTTTGTGAAACTTATTAACCCTTAATAAATGCATTACTGTATGTATTACTCGTAAAATACTATATTATTAATACATTACTAATATATACTACTTATAAAATTACAAATCATAATAAAAATTTTGGATCAATACTACTTGAATATATTACTTATAAAAGTGCAACTTATAATTTATACTTTATATTAATATTATATTAATATACTACTTATAAACTACACTCCCACAAGCTTATAATGAAAGCAGGAACCGAAAATTAGATCGGTAAACCGTAACGTCATAATAATTGGAAGTTATAAAAGATAAACAGTAAAGACTTATGTTGAAAGTAACAAATTTTAAATTAGAATTATTGAAAAATTAGGTATGGAGATTAAATTATGCAAACTATAGATTACACACTCATAAATTATACATGAACACTGACCATTCTATAGGCGAACTTGCAGATTATATGACTCGTAAATTACATCAAAATTTTCAAGTATAATTATAAATTGAAAATTATAAATCATACCTAAATTATGCATTGCGTAAATTACAAATTTTACATTCATAAATTATGAAAAGAAAACCTACAATTTGATAGGTAAATTTGCAGATCATACGAGTGGTAAATAATATATAAAATTTAAATCGTAATTCTAAACCGTCTATCGTAAACTACCTATAAACTATGAATCATGTAAATCGTAGGGTATCCTCTTATATGATATAAAAAGGAAATCTACAATTAGATATGTGAACTACTCAACTATGTTAATTAGCTTTCCAAAATTCAGAATTTATCAAAACTTACAAAATTACTCCAGTTCGATTTCCAAAGAAAAAATTAAACTATAAATTACCATCCTGCAACACTCATAACCCTATAGGTATATATATAAATGTATGTGTGTAGATGTGCATGTCGGTGGGTACATGTATTTATATAATTTGGGAACCTGTTCAAATTTTAAGCCTCATGAAATACGATTAAGCTAGACAAGAAATATGATCCTGAAATATGTGTACAAAATATATTTTCTCGCTTATACAGATAGGTATTCGGCTCAAAACCCCAGGTAACAAAATCAGACTATAATTAGAAAAGAAAACTCCATAAAGTATTTGAAGCCATCCCTAACTACTCGTCTATAACTACTAACAAATATATTACTTATATGCATGCTACTTATAAACTAGACTACAAGCTAGTAACTAAAACGTCATAATAGGATCTACAAACCATCCCCTAACCACATCTATAATCTTTAATCAATATACTACTCATGCACGTTACTGATAAAATCCGACTATAGTTAGAAAATAAAACTTCATAAAGTGCCTACAAGCCACCCCTAACCCCTCGTCGATAACTAGTATACTACTTATATGCATGCTACTCATAAAACTAGACTATAATTTAGTAAATAAAATTTCATCAGATGATTTACAAACCACTCATCTATAATTTTAATAAATATACTACTTATGTACGTTACTTATAAAATCGGATTATAATTGAAAAATGAAATTTCATAAAATCTGATTATAAATCATTCTCTAATTACTTATCGATAACGGTTAATAAAAATATTGCTTATAAAATTAATAAATTGACATTCCCCAAATTAACCTCCATAATACCCATATCCAACATTCCATTATTTACACTACCCACTTATTACCAGCCAATATGCCTGTTTTCGATAGGAAATTAATCATTGGAGAGTTTATAAAATAACCCCCTATTCATCTATTTATAGCCAGCCAAGATCGTGTCGTATATCTGTACATCACTTGAAAAATTCATTAACGATAATAACAATCTATATTAATAATATTATGGGTATACACATTATCTATAAATTTGTAAATTATGATATAAAATGAAAAGTCGGAAATAATCTCCGATCCATTTATTTGAAAAGTAAAAGTGCCAAATGAAATGTAACGGTAATGATTCTTCTCTGAATTCCAATCTCCTAGAATTTCAGTTGGTTACATGATACAGGATGTTCCGTTTTAACTTTCATTATCTGCCCAGTTGACTTCAAATTGCCCTCTAACGATCGGATACCTAAACGAGATATTCCAACGGTCGATGTTTAGAAGTTCTAATGCTAACTTGAATTTGTGATAACTATGGCGCCTTTGTTAAGGCTGAGATACGCTGTAGTCGACGTTTGACTAGTGGCTTATAACTATGGATCCTATCTCGTATAAATTTCCCTTCCCTTACTTCTTCATCAGAATGAATTTTATGGAAATAGAACCGACTGAAAGCAACAATAAACATAAATGATGAGAAATCCATTTAATTACTTGGAAGTTTAGTGATAGCAATTCTTTGTTATCTAAAATAGATATCAATAAAATTTTAAAAACAAAATGACCTCGACGATTTAAAAATTCATCACAAACAGGTCATTTTAAACAAAACAAAAAGGAAAAATTAATAGTAAGAATCCCCAAATCGAAGGTAGCAATCGATAGGATTTATGAAAGAGAGAGAGCAGTTATTTATAATTAAAAATTTAGAATGTCAAACTACGGGGAATCAAGTAAAATGGAACCATGGGAAGCAACGGATGAGCGCCTCCTATCCAGGCACATTTGGCACCACATCCATCGGTGGAGTCAGGGTCGAGATCTAGACTGCTCAAACCGAGTGATTCGAGCAGGCCCCGAGGCGAACGCCCCAGTATGGGTAAAGACCGAGCCGGACAACAATTGGCTCGTCGAGGCCAGGGATCGCACCATGGACGCCATCGCTCTGGCCCAACGCGAACTCCGCCTGATCGAGGCTCAGCTCCGGGCCGTTGAAACCGGACTGCCGGTAGAAGAAGTGGACGTAGAGTCGACACCGGCGAGGAAACGGGGCCGACCCCGCAAGAATGCTTCCCGCAACTGAGACTTCAGTGATCTTGGGGACGATCTCACATTTATTTTGTTTTAGTGCTTCTTCACAATCCTAATTTAATAAACGTATTGTTATTTTCTTTTTGTTTCGAGGTGTCGTTTTAGGTGTTGTTACTGTAATAAATTGCGTTATATAATAATCGAGACGTTATCACCCTAACCCTCAACACGACAGAAATTAGTATACATACCTGAGGGGTACCCGAGTTTCGATTCATAGAGACCGGCAATTATAAAAAGGGGACGGTAAAATTGGTTGATTGTATATTTTACTTCAGTGTACAAACTATTCGAGGGACTCCGGAAGGACAGGGAGCAGGCGCAGCAACAAGTAGAGCGGCTGCAACTTAGTGTCAACCAATTCAAGGAACGTTGTCGGCAGATGGAACAGAGCTGGATCCGCCCTGAGTTGGCCCATAAGTACCTGAGGCAGATCGAACAACTGCAGCTCCAGAGTACTCAGGACAAAACCGAGATACGGGCCCTAAAGCTTCAGATGCGGGCCATGGAGACAAAATTGAACCAACGGGCCATTGATGAGCACGTCACGGCGGCGATCCGGCCCATGACTATAGAGCTGGCCGAAATGCACCCACCCAAACCCAAGGCCAAGCGAAAACGGTTAGGCCGAGACGGTCGGGAGCGACTCAAACGGCTACGGCTGGCCGAACAAAAACTAGAAGAAGAGGCAAGAAAGGCAGCGCTACTTGACAGTTCATGTGCAGGACCGATGGATATAAATAAAGTGTAACTAGTTGAAGTTGACTTTTTGTATGCTGAATGATGAAGATGAGTGAGGAGATGTGCGTGGTGTTTTTGGGAAAACTATAGAAGTAGGGTACCAATGAAAGCGGACACAAATCTTCTAACGATAGTCCGTGGACCCAAGGAGTGCTTGACAATTATAGTGCAAGTAGTGCACTCACTTTTTGCGGGCACTCCTCCAGTTGACACAGTACCAACGGTGATCGTTCATCGGGTGTCAATTGGCAAAATCAAGCTTGTATTCTGGGTTACGCTGGAAACAGCACGAAAGGGTGAAATGTCTAACCACCTGTGACCCACCAATTTTTTAAGTTTTTAAATGTCCTCACTTTTAGGCGAATTCAAACCTTTCAATTTTCCTGAAAAACACAGGACAAGACAGAAAAATTACAAATTTCGGGATGAGGACTCCTGATAATTAAGAGTTTAATGTGACAATTCCAAGAGTTATTTCAAAATTTTATTACTATTATTTTATTATTGACAAGGACTATCTTATAGTCGAAAATTTTTTCATTAAATACTTTATTTGCAGCAAAAGGCTTAAATTATCATTTTATTGTTTTAAATAATAAATGCTGATACCAAGAAATCATCAGTTTATACTTATTATTATTATTATTATTATTATTATTATTATTATTATTATTATTATTATTATTATTATTATTATTATTATTATTATTATTATTATTATTATTATTATTATTATTATTATTATTATTATTATTATTATTATTATTATTATTATTATTATTATTATTATTATTATTATTATTATTATCATCATCATCATCATCATCATCCAAAAAATGTCTAGTAAACAATAAATATTATATTTTGAGCAACAACAGAATTATCGACTCATCTCGTCAATTTATGCGAAATGCACACATAAAATAGGAGAAAACCGCCAGTATAAAATGAAAAAAATAGTTAACAAAGTTTTTGATTAGAGAGGAAAATATTTTTTTAAAATGCAACGCGTTGAAAATAATAATTGCAATTTGAGTAGTTAATTTGTATTAGGATTTGTTTGAATTGCACAGCTCATATTAATCATAATTAATTTATTAATCATTTAAAAAACAAAAATTGCACATTTTTCGGCAAAGTTAAAAGTTTTCTATTATTGATAATTAAACATCGTTTCAGACAATATTTAATCAATTGTTGTTTGTTGAACAAATTTATTAATTGTTTAAGGAATCAAACACAAATTAAAGGCAAACGAGAACTATAATTATCTAAACTGTCATAAAAATGTCATTAACATTATTTCAAGTAAAAAAGTATTTAAAATCCCAAAAATAATTCGAAATAAATTGATATCCCATTTGAGGAATTTCTTTATGATGTTGGTTCTCGTTCAAAAAGTTTCTGAGAGTGTCGTTCTTTTTCATTTCTAGTTTCAGTGGGAACTGGAGCTTGATAGGACCACCATTTGTAAACGGCATAAAGAATTGTTAAAATAAATAGTAAAATTATGCCAGACAAAATTATAACTCCATCAAGATTCATTATTCATTTATTGACTTTAATTAATTAATCAAATATAATTGATTTAATGTATATTATTATTTATTTGATAAAATTTAAATTCATAATTTCAAAATTGAGGATTCAAAAATTTAATACTAATAAAATTTAACTACTTTAATAAATATTTATTATTATTTTTATGTAAATGTTTATGTAAATTTATAAAAAATAATATTAATAATAATAATAATAATAATAATAATAATAATAATAATAATAATAATAATAATAATAATAATAATATTATTATAAGAACTTTTTTTTCCAATTCACCATTGATTTATAATATATAAGTATATGAATAATAGCATGAAGACTATAAATCAGTAATATATCGATGTTCTTGATATTCACGAATTTTCGGCACTGCCTTTTCAAGTGAATTTGTGAAATTTTGTGAAAATTCGTGAATATCAAGACCATCGGTGTATTTACTGATTTATAGTCTCCAAGCTCTTTTTATTATATAATATAATAATAATAATAATAATAATAATAATAATAATAATGTCGTTATTATTTGACATAATTCAAATAAATAAGCACCCTTTTCCTCACTGTTTATTAATTGAAAATCTTCACTAAAAACATGGCCTTCTTTCTCCGTATGCTTTTCTTATTGACCAATCTCGTGCACTATAATTATTTAGGTCAATTAAAATATATTTAAAAATTAATTTTAAATATTGACTTTTAATATTTTCAATTGGAACAAATTTTAACTCTTTTCATTTTGCTAAATTTTGGTTGTCCGAGACTTAATGCGACTTTGATATTTTTAAAGCATTTTTTTACCAAATATTACGAATATTTAAATATTACGAAAAATATACAATGTATACATAATTTAAAGTTTAAACAAACACGATATATCTTCATTCAACAAAAATAAATAACAATTCTGAGAATCGAATTTAAAAAAAATATTTTTTTAAAATAAAATTTTAGAGTTTAGATTATTAGAAACATGAAAGAACTAATTATCAGATAATGAAAATTTATATTAGATTTATTTTCTAAATAGAACATTTCTGTTGATTCTTTTTGACTTCCTGGCATCGCCACAGACGGCTTTTTGTTGAAATTTTGTTTTCGTAACTGCCTACAGTGAATGAGTGAATTTAAGAATTGTCAGTTGTTTCCTGTGTGTTTAAATATATACTTGTCCCATAAGTTCCGACTTTTGACTAACAAATTTTGACAACTTCTCTCATCATTGAGAGCAACATTGAATTTCCCAGTTAACTAAACAGAAAATCACGTCAGACAAATTGATATAATAAATATGGGAATAATTGTTATACAAACTTTCGTGCTAATTGTAACAATAATGACAAATATGCATGGAGATTATAAATCAGACAATTTAATTATTTACCGCTACCTACCCAGAATGAGAAATGAAATTGGATGATATGGAATTTGTCTTTTAAATTAATAATTAAAATTAGTTTATTTCAAAAAATTATTTTTTATATTTAAATATATTTTCTGCAGAAATATTAAATTATTATTATTATTATTATTATTATTATTATTATTAATTATATTATTATTATTATTATTATTATTATATTAATAGTAATAATAAATAATAAAATATTAATAATAATAATAATAATAATAATAATAATAATAATAATAATAATAATAATAATAATAATAATAATAATAATGATTTAATAATTCTGCAATTTAATATTATATCAATGATGAATTATGGTGATGTAAAAGTGTTTTATAGAATCTATAGTGAATAAGCCACATTTGGACACTAAAATTTATCGACAGTGAACTATAGTAATGTAAAAGTATTTTATGAAAATGAATAAGTCATATTTGGATAAAAGTTATCAATAGTGAATTATGATAGTGAATTTAATGAGATTTTAATGATAAAAGGGTTCCTAGGAAAAATATTCTTTATGATTAGACCATATTTAGACAATAATAGTGTATTGTAATAACACAAATTCATTTTAATGATATATTTTTGATTCAAATATACGTTGGGTCGTTTATTGTTTTGATTAAAAGGAGTCAGAGGTAACCGACTTAAATTAACTGAAAACCCAACAATATGTCGCTCGCATAAATGAGTAGTGATTAAATAAATTAAATAGTGATTAAATAAACTGTATTTTATTAATGGATTAAAAATGTGTGTAAATATGTGTGATTTTTTAAATTTTAGGTAAAAATTTTGAAATTTCGGTCAGTCCCGGGATCCCGGGACCAAAATAATTCAGTACCGAAATCCCGGTTCTGGAAAAATTGTCCGGTACTGGATGCCTTAGCGTTTAGCATCTCAAATAAAATGTGGTCAATTTCCCCGATTTTAAGGATGGAGCCTAATTTCCAAATAGAATGTCAGATGTATTAGCCTTATTATAAACAATGAAATGATTCAACTAAGTAAATTAAATTCGACATACTACACATAGATTAACTTGAGTGATGTTCAGTTACTGGGAATGTTCAACAATGACAATTATTATCATAAACAAAGGAATGATTAAACTAGTAAATTACTAAATAGCATTAAATATTCTGGTTCATTGATCTCTGAATATATCTTTATCTATCAAACAATGACAGTGCACATGAATTTCGACCTAAAGCATGACAAAGCAAGAACTAAAACCTAAACATAAATAGTTGTTGGTTACTCGATGCTCAAGGAGTATCGACTGGAAGTCTACAACATATTGTTTGGTTTTCAGTTAATTTAAGTCGGTTACCTCTGACTCCTTTTAATCAAAACAATAAACGACCCAACGTATATTTGAATCAAAAATATATTTTCTCTTAACAATCCACAATCAATAATCAATAGTTCAACAGTTCGAGTTTGACCGATTCTCCACTAGTTGATGCTTTGATAAAGATAATATTCACCTTTTATTTCCTTAGGTTCTCTTGACCAACGTATTCCTTTTTCTCTTTGATATGATCCTTTTTCACCTTTTCGTATTCCTATTCTATATCTTCTTTTTCCCGATTCTCCTTAATTCGTTTTCGCCTTTTCCTAACTCGGTTTCTTCTAACCCTAGCTGAGGCAAAATACCAATTCTCTCTGATTTTCCCATTCCTTATATACTCTTCGAAATTAGGATGACAAATGGTTATTGCCGAGCCAATCTCTCACTTGACATTCGACCCCACATATCTGCTTCGGCTGTCACCCATAATGATTCAACAAACAAAGATAATTAATAGCCCGTCCGGCCTTTCTACACACACTATCTTCTCTTTGTTCTTTTCCAATTACTCATTGTGTCACGATAATGGGCCCAAATCTTCCTTCTATTTACGTTTCTCTTTGTTTACCCAGCTCGGGTTTCCTTCATCTCTCGGGTTCTCCACTGGCTCGGGTTTCCCATTAGCTCGGGTTTTCTATTAGCCAATTAATTAATTAATTAACATCTTCTGTTTTAACACATTTGAATGCCATTAGCTAATTATACCTGTCCCGTTTTCCCAATTCGATTTCGATGATTTTACAATTTATTGATCTTTCTCAGATTTCCGGATTCTTGCCTTTCGCAACTGCTTTTGCCATTTCCTAATACTTTCCTTTATTATCAATTCTGTGCATGATCACGCTTTTATTTGTCTTTTTTCTTCACTTACTTTTTATTTAACTTTTCAACCTAAATTTCATTTAAATTTATTTTACTTTACAGATCTCAACAATATTATAAACATTTGAAGTGTATATGGATATGTATATGCATCTGTATATGTAAAGGTATAGGAATTCGGGGATGTAGATATGTGTATATATCGGCCGAATATTATTATAAGCGTGACTATAGTCCGCGAAGGAGATTAGTATAATAATATATCCCCATATACACAGAAGGAACGGAGAGACATCGTAACTTGATACCTCGAATCAAATGTAGGCTAGATTCGAATCATTGTCTAATTAGCTTCGAACTGAATTGAATTACCTCTTACTCCTATTTATCATTCAGTGATCCAGTTAATGGAGAATCTACTTGCGGATAAAGAGGCAGTGGTAAAACAAAACGAGGAGTTACGCAGGCGGATCGATAAATTCAAGGGGCGATGCCGGGAACTTGAGTACCTGGTTCAGCCCTACAGAAATGAACAAGCGCATGAGATTGATACAGTAGCTGCAACTCCAGGCTACCTAAGATCAGGTGGAAATGAAAACACTTCGGTTTCGAGTCCGGCAGCTAAAAACTCAAGAAAACCAGTCCATCATCAATCGAACTGTAATCAACCAAGTCAGACCATTGTCAACCATTCGTCATTTGTATATCATTAGAAGCTACTAACACATCTTCTAGATTATTTTTTAAATCCGGTTCAAAAGTTAACGTCATAATTCCAAGTATTTATTTAATGAAATATGATATAATTTCCAAAAAAATTTTCAGCATTGAATAAAATATTTTAAAAACTATTTAAAATTTCAATATTTAAAATATATTTATTTAAAAATGATTTACTAATAAAAAGCTTGTTTAATTTTTTTAATTTAAAAATTTAAAAATTTCAATTTAAAAAATTAAATTTAAAAATGTTTTTTAAAAGTTATTTTAAATAGTCAATTATTTATCATTTAAAATGATCTTAATAAATCATTGAAATAATTAATTCTCAGCTGAAAACACCTCACATATATAATTATAATGTGGCTGTGCTTTTTGTATATAGGTATAATGTAGTTGTTTTCAAGAGACTCAAATTGGAATGTAAGAGGAAAATGGATTCGGAAACACTATCGAGTATTAGGGACCAGTAGAAATCGGACATAGGCCTTCTCTATCGGCAGTCCGTGGACCCAAGTGAGTACTGGACAATTATAGTATGCCAAGTATACTCACTTTTTGCCAGTGCTCAAACCCTTGATACAGTACCAACTTTGATCATTCAACGGGTATCAAGTGGTCAACTTTCCATTGTATTCTGGGTTACGCTGGAATTAGCACGACAGGGTAAAATATTTGTTTACCTGTAACCCACCACTGGTAATAACGTTTTTTTGAATTTTAAATGGTTTTCTAATATTAAAGTTTAAAAGCGACTTGTAATTTATGAAATATGTCTAAACGAAATTTGGAATATGAAGATTTTAACAATTGGAAAAGATCAAAGATTATTGAACAGCACAATTATTTGGTCACCTCTGTTGTTCTCTGAAGAGATTTATATGACAACCAAAACTAATGATACTTCCAAAATGTTTTATAATATTTCTTGTAAGAATGAATCTAATGGAGCTGAACTTTATGATATGTTACCTAAAAGCAGAATCGAAGATCTAACTCACGAAGGCATTAATTTGGCTGAATCTACGCTGAAAAACAACCATGATCTGCATCCAATTTATATGACAACCGAGACTAATAATACTTCCAAAATGTTTTATGATATTTCTTGTAAGAATGGATCTAATGGAGCTGAACTTTATGATGTGTTACCTGAAAGCAGAATCGAATTGCTAATTCACGATGGCAGTGATGGGTCGGAGTCTGCGATGACAATTAACCAGGCTATTCTTTACGTAGTGTCGCAATAAGCTCTGTTTAATTAATGGATTTGGAATTAATTGGTTGTAATTGCAATTTGTACGATCTATTGTGAATATTAATAAAAGTTTATCTTGTTCGTAATTGTCAATTTGTGAATTAATAAAACACTCTTTGGAGTCAGAGTAAACATTTAAATTTACAAATATTATCACCAACCCAATAAACAAAACAAATTCGATCTTCAGGAATGTTCATTTTTCACTGAAAATACAACTTTTCTAGGACACGATATCTAAGCAAGCGGAATTAGGCCTCAAGACACATATAAGAGCATTTAAAAACTTTCACAGGCCAGAAACTGTAACTGTACTACGGAGTTTTCTCGGAACAATCAACTTCTGTAAATTTTTTATTCCTAACATCTCTTCTTTAAGGGCTTCCTTAACTTCATTATCTAAGGTATTAAAAGGTTCAAAAATAATTTGAATGGAAAATGCGGGAAATGCATTTCAATCTGTCAAAGGCTGCTTTGCTAAACATTGTTTCACTAAAATTTCCAGATATAAAATTACCGTCTAAACTCACCTGTTCTACCCCAGAAGTATCAACAGAAGATACGCAGCTGAAAACGGACATTGAATATTTCTGAAACCTTAAAATCACATAAAACTCCCCCAGCAGACTAAAAATCTACATCACAACTAACTTATTCGAATTTAGGTATGTTTGGCTTTTTCGAGAATCCCCAAATCGCTGCAATCTCGTTATTACGGACCTTTCAAAGATACATCCCGAAAACAATACTAAAACAGTCAATGTTGACTGTACAAAACTGTAAATCTTTGCAAAGTCAAACCCTATTTTCATCTAGATGAATGAGCTGATACTAATCAATAGAGATCATCATCTTTTGCAGTGTCATTCCACTCTTTTTATGGGAGATGTATGTGGTGAAAGCATTGTTTAAAAATTAAATTAAAAAATTATTTTGGTGCTACACAAATATTGAATTAGAAATAAACTTGTTTTATATAATATGTATAAAAAATAGATTTCTCAAGTTATGTTTTCTTATTTAATTTATTAATTATTTTCCATTTCTATATCATGACTTCGAATCAGTAACATGCATGAACTCTGAATGGCAGCGGTACTGAACAAAAAAATAGAATAATAACATGTGATATCTGAAATACCTGATTGGGCAACTTTATGATGCTTTTTGGACCAATCACAGTAACGCATCGGTTGTAGAACTGCAGTGAGAATTTGTTAACCTGGATTTATAAAATTCACCAATATTAATTAAAACTAGGATACTTAATTGTTGATGCATTAATTAGTTTCCTATGGAACGGACACAATCTCTATAATTCATTCAGTTTTATAATTTTAAAAAAAACATAAAATTTTGCAAACTATAAAGTAATTACAAAATATAAAAGTTTCAATAATTGTGAACATTCACATAATCAGTGTAAAATAATTTAGCAAAATAATTGCTTGGACACTGAAAATTTGATGCTGTTTTATGCACTGTTCATTGCAATTATGTAGTGAATGCTTGACTGGATATTGAGAAGAGCTTGGAATAATATATAAAACATATAATAGTAAATAATAGTAGTGAATATAAAGGCCTATCTGTATATTACGTGTAATAAGATTTAGTGACAATACAAGTAATCATTCATATATATTAATTATGTGGGTTACATAACATAATATATGGGTCAGGAAAATCAAATATTATAAATTATAATACAATTACATCATTGTTGGGGAGTGTTTAATTTGGTAGTTTTTACAAATAGATTTATATCGTAAAGGGAGAGGTCTCAAAAGAGCGCGTGTGTATTTACCGTACTTAAAAAATTTGTAACATAATATTTTTCATCTGAACCAAAAATTTCCAATTAATAAAGATATATTTGTAATGTGAACATCCATGTGTGAATTTTTCTTTAGATATTATAGCAGGCATTCACAAATACAAAGACCTAATTCAAAAGTGTTGATGGATTCATCATTTGGGAAATATTATTCAATAGAGTCAATACAGGAACTTCAGGAGAGAAAG
Source organism: Schmidtea polychroa (assembly GCA_959609185.1). NCBI lineage: Eukaryota > Metazoa > Platyhelminthes > Tricladida > Dugesiidae > Schmidtea > Schmidtea polychroa. Next base: position 9,050 of record CAUHTR010001867.1, on the reverse strand, counting down.
AATACCTGTATACATGATGAATTTCTAACAATTTTGAAACGCCACTTTCAAGTTTCTAGCTACGATCATTATATGGTTACTAGGTCATCTTGTAAAATTGATGAAAAATAGTATGAATATATAATTTTCGGAATTTATTTGAATTATTACAAACTGCATAAAAAATGTAACAAATTTAGTGTCATTTTCAATATTTTTATCTTTTGTTATGTTTTTTCTATAAAACCGTAATAATAATATTGTCATAAAACTCGTAATGATTTTGATAATTTATCTACTTGGTAAATTTTGTATCAAAATGCTTAAAGATTTTCGAAATGAATTTTTTGTTTTATTGATTAAAAATCTCAGTAGCACTTCTATGAAAAAGTTTTTTAGCAATAATTGTCTTGAAATTTTGAATTGAATGGAAAATATTTTTTTTAAATTGGCGCATTCTGAATTGTTCGTTATGTTGGCGATTAGGGGTGTCATTTAAATGTTCTAGAGTTTCTTATGGATTTGGCATCAACTCTTTCCTGAACGCCTTCATGCTTATTTTACTTTTTACCATTTGCGTATCCATGGCAACAACCATGTTGGTAGTGTACACAGTGGCTGAAAATCAATGAGCAGGTGAGCTCTACTACTAGAACTACTCCTCATTATCCAAATAAAATTACAATACAACCTTTGTAGTAACTGAACCATACTAAAATATATATTTTGAACGAAAGGGTTATAAATAAAATGTTCTTGAACCAGAACCGAATGAAACCAAATTTAAGAAATTTTGAAACCAAAACCTAAATTTGAGATTATCTTTGAACCAAAACGTTGAACATATACGGCTTCTTTACTTGTACTAGGCCTTCCAAACCGGGCAAATTTCAAATACCGATACCGAAAAATGAATACCGGTATCTGAGTAAATTTTCCCTTCGACCAAAAAACTTTTTCAGATAAACTTTGACCAAAAAACAAGATTAAACAAAAATTGCATCATTAAGTATAATAAAAATTTAAATAAATGAAATAGAATCTAACCCTAACCATGAAAAGGACCTACAAACTTTACAATAAAATTTATTTACTAAAACATGTCAACAGTAAAATGTTAATTGAATTGTAAAAAAATATAAATCAAAATAATTGTATAACTAATAAACAATTATTAACTAAAACTATTTATTCAAAATTAATCCAATTTTTCACATAAGATTTCCTTTAATTCTTGATAATCTTTATTTTTTTTTGAAGTTGTATAGAGTTTCATCGGGAGGTAACTCTTTATTCGTTTGATATACAATAAACACAGATAAAAGAAGTACAGCAGAGATTCCAATGCAGGCATAAATGTTTTTCATATCACGACCTTTTCGCAATGTTTCCTGACTGATTTATAAATTTAAATTACTTGATGTAAAATACTAACCCAACAAAATCTGGCACATCTTCAAACTTTTCATACACTCTGGTAAATACCAACATTTTTTTATCCTTGTCTGTTAACTTTATTTTATTGCCTATTTATTATTTAACATTTGTACAAATACATATATTATAACCGAAATAAGACTGCAGAGGCTCATCTTTGGGTTTATCAATTGAATAATTATTTACTAGAAGTCTAAAATTTTTCGAAATCTACAAATTCAATTAATTGAGTATCTGCATTAAAATTTTACATTTAGATAAAAAAATTTTGACCTTAATAATGAAATCATTTATTATTATATTGAAATATCGGCTAGATTGATTTTAAACTAAATGCCATTTTTGTTGATATCATTTGATATACAAAACTTAAACACATTTTTAAAAAAAAATTAATTTAAATAAAATTAAGATTAATTTTAAAATTTACAAATTTTAATTAGTTCTAAATATTAAAAAGATAATTTATAAATTGTTTTTAATTAAACAAAATTGAAGTTATTGAAAATTATTCAATGTTCAATTATGTTCCTAGAAGGCCCACCGACAGTAATTCCGGGACCCTAGGCAAAGCATTTCATGGGCCCCTAAAGAATTGTTAATCGTACAACACATAAAATAGCAGATGACATTTTATTTGACGTAGTAGCCTGTGGCCCGTGAGTGTGTTCTATAGTACACAAATGATACGCATGGATTCAGTTTCAATAATCATGGTTTGTAAATATAAAAGTTTTTAATTACAGCTTTAAAAAGCTCAAAACTTTATTTAGTTTATTTTTGAATAAAATAAAACAAGACACGATGCAAGAAGTTCCACATGAAAATTGACTCAAATATAACAGAAAAGCACAAAAGTACAAAAACGAACTCGAATGAAGTCGAAACTGTAGAAAATCTAAAATAAGAGAGAATTCTAGACAATAAACCCAGAACAATCCGTTTAAATGGTGAAATCCATCATGGATGCCATTCAATACAATAGAAGTTGACAAAAATAAATAATTTAGTTTAAAAATAAAAATTTTAAAAAAGAATTCATAAAAAACGATTCTAAAATAAAAATTAATTAGATATGGAATGTTCTGGAGATACCCAAATCCATCATGGAGGCAAAGTTAATAAAAAATAATTCAAAAATAAAATTCTTAAGATGAAAAATCACCATATAAAAATCAAAAATAGAATGTTCTAGAATTAAAAAGAATTCGAGTTTGTTTTACTGCATCAATGCACACACACATACTTGCACACATAAAATCGGTATATATATACCGTCACATTTCGATCACAAATAAATCACTCTTTGCCAAAATTTACTTTATCATTTGTATAATCCGGAACCAACTAAATCAGTAAGCTAGTTTATTATTATTTCATTATTAATGCTAAATTTTTCTATGTTAATGAATTCATATTTAAATGCTACATTTTACCTTTTGTTTTGTTTCTATTTACATTTATGCAAAAGTGTTTAACGTCGTCGTGATCATGAATTGCACGCGACGTTAACCAGCCCTGCATCCAATTAAATAATCACAGTGAATTAAGGGTCTATGACCTCACATGCAGTAAAATGATATTAACTACCAGAGGTCGCCACGAACAAATGGTGTTCGACCAGGAGTAGGGCGCATTAATCCATCTTGGTAGTCGGCATAGTCACAGGAACTATGCGGACGAATTAAATATGGGAAATTAATGTGGATACACATCATAATAGGGCCTATCATACCGTACTCAGGGTAGTCGGGAAAGTAGGTAAATTTTAATTAATCTGACCTTTTTAACATTAAATCATATACCTAATATGAACACTTAATATTCGGCATTAAATTTACTACAAAGAACACAACATTAGCGAAATTTAAACGGGAAATGTCCCAGACTCAAAATTTAACAAAGTACACACTCTGGTAGTTGGTTAATTCAAGAACTAATCTAACTGTTAAGACGTTAAATGGCAAATATCATTAGCAATGGTTTTAATTGATCCAAATTACTCTATAATTATCTGGAATCATAAAAATTAATAATTATAAAATTTTGTTTTTATTAGCCACAGAGCTACGGTATTAATAGAATCCATAACTAAAACACGTTTATTATACAAACACAAATATTATTAAAACAAATTATAACGTTATTTTGTTTGAAGAGTTTCTAAAAAATAATAATTAATGTATAAGTAAGGATTTCAGCATACAATCAAACATGCACAACATCATACCATTATTTAAATACAAATTAAAAAACGCCTCACACCCCCCCCCCCCCTTTTTTTGAAAACCTTTAACCACTCAATATTTCTCGTGACGGAACTTCCATTTTCCAATTTTAGTAGTAATCACACCTGGACCCATGTATCTGTTATCACCTTTATTCAGTGCTCGAAGTGAGGCGGGATAGCCGGGATATTATCCCGGCATTGATTATGTAGGCGGAATGGCATCCCGGCACTTCATTTCATATAATCTATAGGTTTATCCCGGTACTTATTTCATTTTATAGGCACACAAATACTGCAATTAAGGTCACACATAGTACATCCATATATGTATGTATATATATATTCTTTATTCTCTATTCTCTATTCAATTAAGAATTTCCCAAGCAGCAGTAATGGATAGGTAGGTATATTCTCTTATTTATTTGGACACCCCCCAAAGTTTTGCAACACCCCCAACTGAAAATTTCTGCATAAAAGCCTGGAATCCCGGGTGCCACAGCATGCCTATCCCGGCACATATTTTGTTCCACTTCGAGCACTGCCTTTATTTCGAACATTTACTTTGATCAATACGCAATCTCCAATTTGAAATTCGCGATTTGTCGTCTGATTGATTTTTTCTTCTTCCATAATCTCTGAGAACCATTCACTATAAATCTTTTTCCAAACACCATTTCAGCTGGAGTCTTCCTAATAGTTTTTTGAAAAGTTGAATTCAGCATAAACTGAACTTTGGGAAGAACATCTACCCATGATTTATGTCTTTTATCTTTAAGTGTTATCTGTATTGCATCTCTAATTGTACGGAATTGTCTCTCAAACTGTCCATTTACTGAATGATGATATGGACTTGAATAATTAATTTCAATATTGTGGAATTTTGCAAAATCTTTCATTAGGTTTGATTCAAATGATTTACCTCTATCACAGTTTATTATCTTTGGTGCTCCAAACTTCATTATCCACTCTTCTTTCAGTAATCTTACCACTGTTTTTTCATCTTGCGATTTCACTGCATGTAAAGAAATAAACTTACTATGATGATCTATAACCCCAAGAATATATCTTTCTCCTTTCATTGCAAGTTGTAATGGACCACAAAAATCTACATAGATTGTTTCAAATAATATCGAATCACCTTTGCAAATTATTTCTTTTGTTTTAGTTGTATCAACCTTTCTTTTCTGACAGTTTACACAGGATTGTACAACATTACGAATAGATTGCTCCAAATCTTTCATATCAAAATTGTTTGATACATATATTTTTACTTTATTAGCACCCGCGTGACAGAGCTTTTTATGATATTCTATGATGAATTCAGACTTGTTTTCTTTTGGAATCCAAATTTTATTATTATTTGTCATAATCACTCCGTTGACATATTTAAAAAATGTTTTATCTGGCATCATACTAATATTTTCTTTTATATTTTCAATTTCTTTCGAGTTCTTTTGCCATATATTTTCAATATTATCTGTCATCAGTGTCAACAATCTTGTTTTTAATTTACCCATTTTAGGATTTTCATGAATCATTTGACATTGAACACATGTTTCACATTCTTTTATAGATAAAGCGTCAGCATTATTGTGGTTATCAACCTTTTCTGTTTTGAATCTCCATGTCCAGACCACTAAGATGGTTAATCCAAGTGTGAAATTGTGGGGTAATAGCTTTCTTTGTCTTCATCATAAATGTAATGGCTTTGTGATCCGTCCTCAAAATAAACTTTTTACCATATAGATAATGCTTAAAATGACCAGTAAAATAAAATATAGATAGTAATTCCTTTCTTGTTATACAATAACCCAACTCGTGTTTATTCATAGTTCGGGATCCATATGTGATTACTCTTTCTTTACTTCCATCTTATTGAGACAGAACAGCACCAATGCGGTCAAAACTTGCATCTGTATCCAAAATGAATGGCTTAGAAAAATCTGGGAACTTCAATACAGGTGTAGATGTCAATTTCAGTTTTAAATTTTGAAATGAAGTTTCACACTCATCAGTCCACATAAGCTTCTTTTGTTTACTTCCACATAACGCTTCTAATACATTTGGTGTAATTTTCTATAAATTTGCGATAGTAATGTTGGGCTAGAACCGAGAATCGAGAGCTTGTTTTAATGAATCAAAAATACATAACAAAAAAATCGCACCAAGTTGAATTAAAACACCAATCAATACGAATTAAAGTACATAACACATTGATGATAAATAAGACCCGGGTGATAAAATAAAGGAACGAAAATAAAGGTCGCAATCACTAACACAATTAGGAGAAACATCGCATTCGGAATAGCTAACAACTGAGAAATAAAATAATAATAAATAAAATAATGGGTAATAAATTAATTAATAATATGGAAAATTTTTTAAATATATAAATGTAAAATTTAAAAATAAAAATATCTAGTAAACGGATAAAATAATAAAAAGTAGAACAAAAGTAGTAAAATTAGATAAACTATAAAATTTATAAAACTAAATTGTTTAATGAAAACTAAAAATAAAACCAACAAAATTATTTAAATTATAAAACTTATAAAACCAAATTGTTTAAATTAATGAAACTAAAGTAAAATTAACTGAACTTATTTAAATTATAAAACTTGTAAAACTAAAAATTAAAATTAGCAAAACTATTTAAATTATAGAATTTATAAAAAAAAATCTTAAAAATTAATAAAAATTAGAATTTTGATTAATTAAATTAATTTAATTAAAAAATAAACAATTACACACATTCATGCATGCATGCAAAAATTAATCAGGATTGCCTCGCATTCTAATTGGATATAGTAGCAGAGAATGCGTAGGCGTATAATTCAATCAGTATAAATATTGAGTGAAATTTCATTTTTAAAAAACTCTCACGCTCAACTGGTTACACAACAATTCATTTACTGGCTCTCAATTTTCGATTCCATGCCATCGCGGTGAGGTAAATTTGATTTTTGTTTTGTGTAGTGTAATTTTGTTAGGTCTAATGTTATTTTAAATTGAAGTTAATTTTAGTTAATGTTATTTAGTTAATTTATTTTGTTATTTAGATAATGCTATTTTAAATTGAAGTTAATTTTAGTTAATGCTATTTAGTTAATTTATTTGGTTATTTAGATAATGTTATTTTAAATTGAAGTTAATTGTTAATATTGGTATGGTATTATTCATTTTGTTGTTGTTAAGTCTAATGTTATACAATTTTAGGAATTAATAAAATTTTTAACGGAATTCGTTTTTTAATTACTTCTTATGTTTGGCGTATGTTATTTTGTCCTTTTTGAATAATATGATAATTTAGGTTGGGTTTTTCTGGATATTTATGTGTCGATGGTCTGGACTGGGGGAAGGTTTGTGGACGGGCGGCACTACGTGCTGTTAGTCGGCAGATGTTTCACCAGTTGAGTCCATCGGGGTAGGGAATATAGATAGGAAGATGAACGGTTAGAGGGGGAAAAATCAATTTGCGATAGTTTAGGGCCCTATTTAGAGTTAGAAGTGTAGGACTTTTATTTTCATAGATATTATTGAGTTAGGAGAAATATTAGAATAGTTATGAACTGCTGTCGGTAGAGGAAGTAGGTTTAGGCAATTTTATAGAAACCACGAATAGTTAAGATATTCGATAGTTCAGGATTTGAATACAGGCAGATCCCTGCTCAAATTTTCGTGAGGAGTGTGGAAACATGTTTATTAACTTGTGAATAAGGGCCAATCCCTGCTCAAATTTTTGAAGGATAATTTGGATATTATAGGAAGTATAGAATAATAATCCTTAGATGAAAAATAAGGGCGGATCCCTGCAAAAAATTTGTAAGAGAACAATAGGAAATACCCGTAATTGAGGACCACAAATGATCTAAAACCAGCATACATAGTGAATAATGACGTAAGACCTTCTAACGGCAGTCTAGAACCCGAAGAGAAAATACAATGGGGAGTAGTTTTAGCAATAGAGCTCACCTGCTCATTGTTTTTTCGCTTTTGTGTACAGTACCAACATGGTCGTCGCCATGGGTACACAAATGGTTTAAATTGCAATAGTCATGGAGGTGCTTAGGGAAGAGTCGAACGATTATGATTACCCCTAACGTATGGGAAAGTGACACACCCCTAAGTACCCAACAGTAATTTGCCAGGCCTAAAAATCTTCTCAAACTTTTTACGCATTTATGTCTTTCAAAATTTTTAATAGTTTCAATCTTGCTTTTATCCGTACGTATTCCATCTTCACCAATGATATGACCCAAAAATTTTACTTCTTTCCTTTTGAATTGACATTTTTCTGGATTTATTTTAAGATTTGCTAATTTAATCTTTTGAAAAACCTTTTCAATGTACTATAATGTTCATTCAATGTATTTGAAAATATAAGGATATCATCCAGATATACAATTGTTTCTTTCCAATTTAATTCTCCAAGAACCAAATTCATAAGTCTTTGAAATTTTGCTGGTGCGGCTGCTATTCCAAATGGCTTTCTGTTAAAGTAATATTGCTTGCTTTTTGTCGAAAATGCTGTTTTCAATTTTGATGCATCATCGAGTTCTACTTGATAATAAGGATTGCCTAAATCAATTGTCGAGAAAAACTTTGCTCCGTCAAGAATATCTTATAATTCATCAGTATTTGGAATGGGAAAAATCGGTCTTTCTGTTATATTATTTAAAGCACGGTAGTCAAAGCATATTCTTATATCACTACTGTTTTTCTTTTTAACACATACTAATGGAGAATTCCAAGAAGATGTATATTCTAATATAATGCCATATTTCAACATTTCTTGAATATTTTCTTCAATTTTTTATATTAAATGTATAGGTTGTCGCCTTGGGTTTATTACAATCGGACTACCTTTAGTAAGTATTTCATGCTTTAATAGTTCAGTTTTCCCAACATCCCATTTATGCTTTATAAAAATACCGTCAAACGTGGAAATTAAATTCTTTATTATCTTATCTTCACTTATGTGGTTATTAAATGAATTTTCCATAATTGCATTTATTTCGTCTGTACAGTTTTCTATTTGCAATTGCATTCCAAAATCAGCCTCTGGATCCTCGTCACCGAATGCAGCCACTGATTTATGGAATTTTCGACGTCTGTCTGGAAATAACTCATGGCACTGATGTTTGAAATGTCCAGATCTTTTACAATGGGCACATTGAATATTGGGGCATTCAGATCTTCTATGACCAACATCGCAAAATTTGATTTGCTCGGACATGATCAAGTGAATGAAATTCCCTGGTATTATAAGGCTTACTTCTATTCATAGGTTTCAATCCATTTGAAATAGCATATCGATGTTCTCTGGTAAGATCGCCTTTGAATCTTGTATATTCTTGTATATTCTCTTGTATATTCATCTTTGAATCTGTGATTAGTTTCTCGN